>JAFELO010000397.1:0-77301 GCA_017140195.1 Eumaeus atala | reverse complement strand
CCGATCGTCCCCTTGAACCATCAGATTCGCTAAGTCTAAACTTACTCAATAGGACACAAATTATAAACCGTTACACAAAATTTGTGTACATATTCCAATAAACTTAATACATTCTTTATTATTATTTTGTTGACTGACTGGCAAAATTTATTGTTTGACGTTGGTTATACCGAAAAAAAAGAAGAAGACGTTCAATTTTTTAACAGAAACGTCAGACAAATTTAAGAACAAATAAAACGCAATTCAAGCTAAACAGAAAATAAAAGAAATTATAGAGGCTTGTGCGGAGCACCGATCAGAATAGAATACAAACATAGATCTAGAGTGCCAGTGGTATAATATATAATAAATACCAAATATACATAGTTTGTTTATTAAAGAATACTTGAATCAGTTACAATTTTTTATGGCTTTGTTGACTTTGTCACAAGTAGTCTTAACTTTCTTCTTAATGCATTAAAGGTTTTTAAATTTCTAATTGTTGGCAGTATATTGTTCCAGCACTTGGCAGCAGCATACCGGAAACTACCCCTGAAGGAGGCCGATCTATGTTTCTGTAGAGAAAGTTGCTTGGAACACTGTCGCGTTTCACAGGTCGATTCATCATTACGATATAAATATGTCGGCTCGCCACGCCCCAAGACACCAAAAAGAAGCTATTGCTTGACTCGTGTCCATTATCTAGACAGGGAATTGGATCACATCGCACGGAATGAATGCATAAAAAGCCTGTTCGATTTGCGTTCGAGTTCCCCTATTAGAGGTCGGTATTCAATTAACTGGAGTCTTGCTGTTACGAAGCGTTCCCACTTTTAGTTATGTCTGACTACGGAATTGTTTTACTAAGTATATTGTTGTAAACAATATTATCCTTTTATATATAAATGTTTACTAAATCAGAACGAATTCGTAGAGCGAATCTTCCAATAGTATCCTTTTATTTAGCGACGAGCTTGTGCCCGCGACTTCGTTCGCGTGCATATTCGATCCTATTTCTTACAGCTTAGCTGATCCTTCACGATTTCACATCAGATGTCACCAGATGAGCCACATCTTTATATATTTTTAATAATTATATAATATAGATAATTATATAATACAGATAATTTAATCATATCTTTGTAACCTGTTTCTATTTTATTATTATTGTTTCTCGTTTTTATTTGCTTTTATCCTCATTGGCGGGCACGACATACAGAAGACACCAATTGGTGAGGTCGAACACCAGTGTTAGGTACCATGCATTGCATACCTTTTCTTGTTGACGCGGGGAAGCGCATTTACGCGCCTTCACCGGCCCTGGATGGGGTCCAGTGGTGTGTGGGATTCACGGCACATGATAGTGCCGAATACCCGCAAAAATCACCGCGAGTGCCATCAATGCCGCCCTTGGTGAGGTGCCACAACACAAAACAACCATCATCAGGGCGCCTCGACGGCCAGTCAGCCCCCAAGGAACCAACTCCACCTCCACAGATGGAGTTGCCCAGCACTACAGGGCAACCCCACCGTCTTTGGGACAGTGCAATGGGGTGAGCTTCCTCCTGTTGCTCTTTGGTCCCCTCTTCTTATAAGAGGGGTACCGCGAGCGATTCCTCCTCCTGATCTTTAAGTCCCCTCTTCTTATAAGAGGTGTGCAAATATCCCCCTCGGTTCAATTGGCTTCGCCTAGGCACACCGCAGGCTACTAAGCCCCACTGCCACGACAAGGCTTGAACCATGGTGGAGCCATGCATTGCATACCTACCCAGCGTACGCCGAATCTAACCAATTTGGCACTGCCTAAAGGCACAGTACGTTTTATTACTTCTATTTATTGTTCTGTCTTAAATTATTGTCGTTGTCTTTAGTGTTATTGTCAAATAAATGCCTTTCTTTCCCTCTTTCTTTAATTTTATATGTCAAGAGGTGTTTATTATACTGAACAACTTGTTAAGGCTGTTCTCTATATTTCTCCATCTATATTTCTTATGGTTAGTCCCTCAAGGTTCTACATCCGATTTGTAAACAAATTATACCATCCACGCTGCCCTGGGTAAGAACCAAGCTAAGAAGCCATACCACAAAAAATAATCATACAAGCCTGTCCATTAGTCCCGGAGATAAACGTGTACAAACAAACAAACACATTTTTTCTTCAATTATTTATTCTTGAAAAATCTTTTTTTAATTCAAAAATCTTGGAGTTAACAACAGAGGCGCTCACTATAGTCTAAGAACAGTTGCTACAACATACAATACAGGTACATGGAAGCACATTATATATCTGATATATAGACAAGCTGGTCATGAAACGATTGTTCCAATTTTTATGGTATTTTGTGTGTATTTGGTACATGTGAAAGAAGACATATAATGTACAGTTTATCATATTTGAAACAATCTTTTTTTTCAATAATTTCGCGAGATCGAAGTTGCGCAAGTGAAATCACGGAGCATAGCTTCTATTAGATATATATTCTGTTATAACAGTTGCTGATAGGACTTCTTTTCTGTTGACGCAGAGGAATCCTTTTACGGATGGCATCTACGGTCTGGGTGGCCCGCCCACTCACTGGTAAATCACTAAATCTCAGAAACTGTAATATCTACTAATTTTAAATTTAGCAGGCAGGTCCCCTTTAGGATGCAGAGATCCGCTAAGAACGAATTTGACAAAGCTCCAGCCCAAAGGGCGTGTTCTTCGGGGTGGAGTACGCGTTTTAAATTGCAACAATTATATTTTTGGGTCATACCATGTTAAGCAACAACGAGTGTACAGTTAATCACTTTGCTGCGGCACGTGTGTGCGGAACCCGATGCCTCCACGCCGCCTCATTTACTAATCTGTTTGTTAAACGTACACCCCCAAAGTTTTTGCTTGTGTTGAAATAAACACGAGCTATTTCGAATATTACCTGCCGTTAGAAGTTAGAGCGTGGTCTGTAACAAGTTCTGGACGCGACTTAATTACGATAAAAAAATGTTTTATAAAAATAAATAAAAACTCGCCCTAGATAAATCTCCTCAGGCCCCTAAGCTGGTCCTATAGTCACGTGCAGTCATAATCTTACCACAATACCTAAATCTCCCTAATTGGTGACTTACGTGCGTACCATTAAATGGTTCTGTATGATGTACAAAATTTAAAAACCAATCATGGAAGGGAGTTTATGCGCTACTCAGATTTTATCATAACGCGACACGTGTAAGGAAGTAATAAAAGGTTTCAGAAAGAAAATAAATCGAGAGGAAACATTTGATTGTTTGTTTGTTATTACAATAAAACTACTTTTACGGATTTATTCGCGGTTTATTAAATTATTTATGTAGCCCGACGTTTCAGAAGCTATATGATGTGGAATCATCAATTCTACAGACCATTTCGCCAGTATCCCCTGTAGTCACAGATATCTTTATGGAGGACTTTGAGGAGGTCGCCTTATGAACTTCACTTACAACACCAAGGTTCTACAAGAGTTATGTTGATGATACTTTCACAATTTTACCTAAGGATAAAGTAACCATATTCCTTAACCATCTAAATAGTATACACTCCAAAATACAATTTACAATAGAGTTAGAGGCAAATAATTCTTTAGCTTTAATCCCAACAACACATTCAGTCATACAGTGCAGTTCAGTCATTCAGTCATAAAATACCCATAATGATCGGCATCTAAACGGCAATTCTCAGCACCATCCAACACAGTTGTCTACCGTGGGTAAATCTTTATTTCAGAGAGCACGAGGCATCTGTGACAAGCAACACCTGGATACCGAACTTCAACATGTCGAGCAAGTTCTGCGAGACAATAAGCTTCGGATTTCTCGGACTGCTCCACAGAAGCCGAGTGAAACTAGCCACTGTCGAGCGCTTACCTGCCATATTATCATACTTGGAAGATGTGAATGATAAAATTGGCTACATTCTCAAGCGAGCTTCAATAAAAACTAAAACAGTTCTTACCCCCAGTGAAATGCCATGCAGAAGTGTACAACTTGATTGTGACTGTGGACTCTCCTATATAGGCTAAACTAAAAGATCTATAAAAACTCGCGTTAAAGAAGATATAGTCGATATGAAACACCGAAAAGTTATAAAATCTGCGGTCTGTGAGCATGCTGAAGTTGGCCCCTGCCATTACATTAGATTTGATAAAACGCAAATGAGCGCCGTGAGGCTATTGAAATTAAAAAACATCCAAACTTCAATAGACAAGATGGCTAAGTTCTTCCCTCTGCTTGGGACCCAGTGGTGAACATAATCAAATCAAAAAGTAAACATAACACCTCAAAACAGCAAGATATGATAAGTACTGTTTGCGTTAATCGGAACAACTAAAATTATAATTCTTCGGGTACTTTTAAAAACTTGGTACATCAGGACAGCTGTCATCTCAGCCCACATGTGACCATGGTTGCTGTAAAGCTTCTGAAACCTCGGGCTACATGAATAATTTAATAAGCCGCGATAAATCCGTAAAAGTAGTTTTATTGTAATGACCATCATTCGCGTAAACTTAAGACATCAACATGTTTGTTTGTTTGTTTGCACTGAATAGGTTCCGGAGCTACTCGACCGACTTGGAAAAATTCTTTTACCAATATAATCCTATATTATCAGTGATGAACATAAGCTATATAACATTTTCTCAAGCGTTTTGATAATTATAAAAACTTTAATAATACAACCAAAACGTGAAACAATATCAATGTAAGTGAATCCTTATTTAGCTGCAGAAATGATTGACAACTGGCTGCTCCGACAGACGTTATGTCATAAATTTAATTATTTGTCATGTTAACGTATAATGAATTATAAAGTACTTATATTTAAAGGTCTGTCAAGCTAGTAAAGTGAGACACCGCTAAAAAAGTGTGCTATGCACCTCACAACACGGTACTGAATTAATAAATACTATGATAGGCGTCTGGGTGACAGATGACACTGGCACGTAACAACTACCTACTACTAAACATGGACGCAAATAAGTGCCGGCTGCCTACTCTATGTCTTATTCTTTTTTTCACAAAACCTTTTACATGAAGATTTAGGATACTGCTGTAAAGTGACAGCTGTGCTTTCAAGCTATCGTCCATTTTGTGCGTGGATCTGCATAATAATATTGCGAATATTCTTGACCTTTCGGTAGTCCTCAAAATGCTCGTTTGCTTCACTATACAATTAAAAGAATTTAACCTGGATCACAGGTCTTCGACGTCCTTTGCCCAATTTATACCACCACTTTACTCGCCCTATTTTGACAACTGGACTCGTAAAGTCTAAAGCCGTATGAAACATGAAATTATAGTCTTTATGATTATGAATGATAGTTCATCATTGTACAAAAATAGCATAAGTGATTGAATTAGAGGTACGCGACACAAGGGTCACCGCTCACTGCGCCGGCAGCTCATAAAATCAACAAACAGGCGTGTGCGGCGTGAAAACACTTCATTATATCAGTATTGAATACCAGCTGCTAGTGACGTGCGCTGATGTTTTTGTCGATAATTATATATTAGGCAGTTGGCAGGCCCGTATAATTATTTATTGTACTTTTTTACTGCTCTATGCTGACGGAATTGGCCAGTGCTACTTACTATAAGACACCTCATCGGGCGAGGGTATAAATGAGACTGTGGTCGATGGAAAGGATGCATGCCGATAGTTATTTAAGATAGCTAAATTGTAGGCCTTATATGTCGACCTTATGCTACATGCATTACAAATGAATTTGAATAAAAAAGCCGGCGAATATCTACTGATAGTTATTTTATACGGATTTGGTCATTACGTATTGGCAAAGAAATTGCTTCTGGTTGCTCAACATCCATCAACCAATCACCCCATTTTCTAAAGTTTACTGATAAGTGTAAGAGTTAAACGGTTCACCGTTGGATGTAACAACATAAATTCACTAAATCCTAACCTAACATTTGCCAATGCCTGAAATGTTAAAATTTCAAGATGTGAATAAAACTCTAAGAAGAAAAAATGTTATGCAACTTTAAGTCTTGTTTAAATCTAATAAATAATAATAATAATATGTCGTAAACAACAAAAGCAAACAACAACAAAACACTAACATTTTCGCCACATCCCTTACGAAGTAGACAGGGTAAACCCCTTGCCATATCACATATTCATCACGAATCACCTTGCTTTTCTTCCTCCTCCATATTAATTAAAAAACAAATTTATAAAACATTTAACGTTCTTAACAAGTAAACCATTAAAATTAACTACAGAGCATCGATATCGATAGTGGCACATCTCTTGTCGCCATGGGGACCCCTAACCCTTCAGTGCAGCTTAATTCTATAATTGAGGGTTAAATCTGTACGGCAGACGGGCTGGCTGTTCAACATGACACATTCCTCTCTGCACACCCCGGGGTATTATCAAGATGGCACCGTGAAGAATTGATATTTTTATTGCACAGATCTTTAGATACTGTTAGTGAATGGAGTTGTGAAAATATCAAATAATAATAGTTCGACTATTTTTGTTTGATTTTGCTTTCGAAATAATTTGTTTTTTTTTGTGATTAATAATCAAATACTAGTTTCTGAATTTGACGGTATGTTATTTTCTATGCATGTAACGCAATTAGGTAGTCAATTTTGAACCGATTTTCAAAATTCTTTTTCTCCCTATAGGTGATCCTATTGTCACCAAGGCAGGATGAGACGTTGGGATTCTTGAGAAATCAAACACCTAATAACTCCGATTGTACGTTTACATCGGGTAGGATTGTTTTGTAATATGTTTAGAGCTGTTTCAATGTGGCAGTAACGGCATTAGAGTACTTACATCCAGGGCCACTTGTCAAGAGGGGAAAGGGTAAATTTCCTCTCTATAAGGCTTCGTTCAAGTCAACGCCGATAGTATTTTAGCTACGTGTGAGCAGTTTCCGACGGCAGAGTCCACGGATTCTTATACCGTGATACGTCAAGTCATGCGGATAGCACTCAAAGCAATTCGGTGAAACCGGGCCGGGCTCCTTTTCACTTCAACATAATACACAGGCAGAGTATCCTTCCCTCTTCCTGGTCCATCCGTGCATACTTGTGTTTACTGATCTGTGGTGTTAACTGTACTTAATATAAATAAAGTTGGACACCCACTTTAGTTAAAATGAAAAAGTTAAAGTAAATTAGCACCGTGCTAACATTATAAAAATAAACTAAATTGAACATTTAAATCTGTATCAAAGGTATAATATGCTAGCAGTGGGTGCCAGGATGGTTTTAGGAAGATGTAGTACCAGCATTGAAGGTGGTAGTGTCGTGCATGGTTCATAACACTACATCCTCCTATGCAACGGAATTGGGCCGGCACGTCCAGGGAAGTACCTCTCGCTCACTTAATACCGGCGTAAAGTAACGAAGACTTTGGGAGTAGCCGCTGGCCCATTGGGGGTGGGATAATAGGAGGGCAACGTATCCGCGTAATAACCGTGCGGATGTCCATGGGCTTCGGTAGCCATCAAAGGGTTCCGATTGAACGTTTGCCCCCTTCTGCTATAAAAAAGACAAAGACAGACTTGTCTCCCCCTGCCACATCACGTCATCCGTTCGTCAATATGTACCATTGCACAATGGCATCAGCTTCCAGCTGTTTTCTAAGTTATCTATATTGATACATAGAGAAAGGCTCAGAACTCACGTCTACATTCTTAGGCAGGTTCTATTTAAGTTTTACACGTTTGCGTTCACAGCGATCACATTACGGTCGTACCATGTGAGCGCGAGGTACCACCATGCACGTACCGGCACCACCTTTACCTCTTTCTAAATTAAACTAAATCATAGAAACAATGTGCTGTGACGGAATTCACCAAAACGAGAAATATTGGTCAAACAACTGAGAGCCGACGAGATCATAATGATGCACCTACTTAATATCAAATAAATCGCGTAGAGCGCCCAATATATTATATTCAACGGGGTTTTCTTAATTAACGCGTTTAAAACTAAATTAAATCCGTCCGCAATTGATGTTTCAATTGAATAATGAAAATAAATGAATCACAACATTAATTCTGCCCGCCTTAAACAAGTACGGCCCCGTCCAATCGATAAGTTGGGGCGGCAAGGGCGGGCGGGCGATAGAGGTAAATAAGGTTCTACGGCGATGCTCATTGGTGGATTTGGGAAGGAGGAGGAAGGGTTTCTGTGAAGGGCGTGGTTCTTATTGGTCGAGCGTGCGTGTTGACGCAGTACGGTGCCGTCACCCGAGCGAGTGTGTTGACATTTTGAGTGTTTTATTTTCGTGCTGATTTGATGTATCATTAAGGAGCGTACAGGTATGGTTTTGGTTTTCAGTTGACATATTTCTTTTAGGTTTAATAATATTTCTTATAAGAATATATTATGATTGCTTTCTTACAAAGATTGAACTTTAAATAAAATATATTATAGGTTACCTATCATACACGAGGAAGATGAAAAATAAGCTGTTTTCCGATTTATTACATTTAATAAAGTAGGTCAAAGATTTAAAACATTGTTTGATCAAGTTGTCGTTTAATGACTTACTCTAATAACAATCTACACTATAATGTTAAACAAAGATATTATAAAAGGTAATTTATGGATGTCTTGACTTGACCCGAATTTTACTCATTACAATAATAAATATATAAAACTACTTTTACTGGTTATTAATAGACATTAATTACTAGTAATTTTAACGAGTGGATGGAGTATTAAAAATATAGCAAAACAATAAACAAAAGATAATATATCACTTATATGACTAATCGGTTCCCTAATCTTGTGACTGAGAATAACCGGGAAAATATAGAATCACATTGTCCTCAAAATTACGTGTTGTATGGTTACTGTTTAAACCTTGAATTTAAAATGGTTGTATTGGACAATTGAATCCTCTCACGGAAAATTAGCTTCATAGTAATCTAGTAAAAATAATTTAGTTTAGCTGGTTTAGGAAGAGGCCAGGCTGCTTTCCAGCCGAATTGGGATGATATTGCTGATCGCGATTGGGGACTATCCCGACAGCACTCGCTCACATGACACCGCCGTAAAGTGACAGTCGTTGGCCCTTTGGAGAGGAGGAGGAAAGGAGGGCAACGCATCATCCCAATAATAATAATGCTGCTGTCTATGGGTATAGCTAGTCGTCAAAACTCTCCTATTAACCGTTTACCATCCTGTACTATAAAACATGAGATGTAAAAAGGGACACCCGGTTGGAACGAAGATGCTTTCGATCAATTGACGAGAAAATTGTATCGATTTCTTTTCATTATTAATTACGTATAAAAATCCCGTATAAACTTCACAAGGCAAAAGTAATCGTCGGGTCACTACACTGTTCAAAGCCAAATAGAAAGACGAAACGAAAGTAATTGGCTTGCTTTCTATGAGAGGTAGAGATAATAGAATATGCTTTGTAAAAACTACTTTCAATCATGCATTTAAGATCGACTTTGCCAAACATTGTATGTGTACAATCACTGGCTCTTTAGAATGATAGTTCAGTATAAAGCCGTGTATCTAGTATTTTTGAAAATAAATGAGGACGCAGTCCTGCGCTGAATTATATCAGAAGGAGATAGGAGGAATAGGAAGTGTTTCCAGTTTCCCTCCACAATCAAACGGAGACAGTACGGGATTGCAATGACTTAAACAAAAAGAAGAGCCGGCAACCCGGTGAAGCCTGGCTGCTATGCACCACGACGATATAACTGCCTAACACATATTGACTACACGTTATATCTAATTAACAAAAGATTTTTGAATTTTCTTGACATTGAAAACGCATTTACGCACCTACGCTGGCCCTGAGTAGAGTCTAGAGGTGTGTAGGGTCGCGGCGCATTGCAGCGCCAAATACCCACAAAAACCTCCGCGAGTTCCATCAGTGCCATCCTTGATGGGGTGCCCCCGAACAACAAATTATCAGGGCACTTCGACGACTAGTCAATCTCCTAATGGACCGACACCACTTCCACAGAAGGGTTGCCCCAGAGGGCAAAAACGCGAAAAAACCACTCACGGTACAAAGACGTACAACTTAATTGCATGACAGGCCAAAGTTTGTCTTGTTACCATATATTCTATAAGGGGTGTCAACACAGGTCAATTACAGGTTCACTCTTTTAAATATATTTATTCAATCATTGTCACTCCACATTCACAATCATAAACAAACTTAAAATAGTACAAGATATTGAGTGTTTGTGTAGATATTGATTGTACAGGAAACAAACCAACAATAGAATCAATACAGCTTTTAATAAGCGTTAGTAAAAATTGAGTGTATGAAGTCTTATCTGGTTAGTTGTCCGAATCTCCTGGCTGCAACTTGGATGGTTCTTTATATTTATTAAAATTCCTTATATTCTATATATCCTCAACTTCAATAGTAGAAGATTATACTGAGAACTTATCTTCATATTACCAATTTAATATCCATACAGATCATGTACTTACTACTATCCAAATGCACACTAAGAGAATTTAGACACTAAGATTAATAAAGATTTTTGAAACAATATGAAACATGGCGTCGGCAAGAACTCATGAACACACCCTTTTATATATGAAATATTTCGTGCATCATGACATATTAGATATATTTTATATCACGAATATATAGGTTCCCGGCGGTAGAGAAAAAAATTATTTCATTAACATTCTTTAAGAAGTAGCTCCGTCCGTCTCGTAGAGAAAAGTAAATGGGTGACATTTCCTAAACACAGAGAACATTAAGCCTTACTGTCAAAGATGACAGATATACTTTTTTATAGAATGTTTACTTACAAAAAATATAATTGCTACAATACCCCCCTTCACCCCGGTTAGGCAAAATTTTGCTAATCTTTGCAAAATTTAAAAACTACTAAAAACTCTAAAACAAAACTCAAATTTCATCATCTAGTACTGAATGCAAAAAAAAAAAAATGTTCAGCATTACAGTCCGCATGAGAATTTGTTACTTCAATTATCCCAAAATAACATTATAAATAGTTCAATTTTGTTCACTGTATATCACATATAACCGCATCCATTACATTATCTCTGACAAACATCACCACATTCATACATGCATTCATATCTGACGAACATCACTACAATCATAATAACATGCTAATTGCGTTTGTGCTTATTACACCTCGCCCTTTCAAACAGAGATAAGATCACTATGGACCTTACTCACAGCTAATAAGTAAGTAAAGAACTATAGTATAATCTAATACATAATGTATTTTCATAATACATTGAAGATGTAATACAGATAAAAATTCTCAAAGTAATGCACATAGACAATGCATCAACAAGTTTTGTAGAGCAACACCACAACAACAGTGCAAAAAATAAAAACTATTTATCATGGATAACCTGCTGATTTGTTGTTCCGGGTCACTCCATCAAGGACGGCATTCTGAAAATCCTTGAAATATTCCATACATCCTTCATTTACATCTTTGTTATCTCATAAATCCAATCTACATAAAAGGTTGTATATGTGAGCTAACAAATTCTGAGCCTCCATCAAGTTATAAGGTTTATGCTTGACATATGAAATCAAATAAATTTATAAGGTACGGGGTACGAGTGACGTGGGAACGAGGCGGTATGTCCCAACAAAACCTAACACACGTATTTTGTACCCTCTGAATCGACAATTTCGAACGTATCAATAGTCTTCCTAGATTATTGATACGACCTCCATACAGTACACCCCCGTAGTTGAGTTTGGATAAAACAAGAGTTTCGCATATTCTTACTTCAGTTCCGTACCAAGATATGAGCGAATGCGATATAATAGTTCCAAACGATAGAAACAGTTAGCAATAGTGGTGTTGACATATTTTTCGAAGCGAAGATTCTCCTCAATAATTACCCCAAGATTCCTAGCCTCACTGACGCATTCAATGTTTTTATCTAAAAATTTTATTGCGGGTAAGTGCATTTCTACTTATCTTACTTGATTTTTAGAACCAAGTAATAGATATATGGATTTATCTGGATTAAGAACCAGTGTGGTTTCGTCCTACCATGACGCGATTCTTGACAGGTGACTGTTTAACTTTGCAATTGCGTCATATGTGTCAGATGGATGAAAAGATAGATAAACTTGTATATCGTCTGCATACAGGTGATATTTGCTATAACGGATACAATTGGTGACATCAGCACTATATATGACAAAATGTAAAGACCCCAAAATAGAACCTTGTGGCACACCTCGGTCGATAGTAGTGCATCTGGAAAACCGCTGCGAACCATCCTCCTCTGCTGCTAATACTGTCTGAGACCTGTTTTTTTAAATAACTGTCGAACCATGCCACTGTAGATGTAGTAAGACAGTTTTCCAAACAAAAGAGGGACATTTATAGAGTCGAAAGCTCGTGAATAATCAAGCAAAGTCAGCACTGTGCCCTTCCCCACACCTAGGGCTGTCAATATGTTATCGACCATATCAATTAAGCCACCAATAGTACTCCTATGCTTTCTAAAACCTGATTGCATTTCAAGTAGAAAATTATTGAACTCCACGTTACTACTTGTATTTGGATAACTTCTCTCAAGGGGCAAAATTCAACTTTGATGGGGCATTCCAAGTCGCCTTCAAAGATTTTATTCATTCCCGTCCGATTGGCTTTTTTAGTGAAGGTATCAATGAACTACCTGTGAGGTGGTAAAAGTGCATAGAAAATAATGGTTCATGCATTGATTAATTAAATATAATATATTAAAGGAATGGTTCATACATTGATTAATTAAATATAATATATTAAAAAAATATTCTACTTTTTTGTTCCTCCCGTACACAACACCAATCTCATATGTAAAGAACTAATATTTTGACCTCCTCCTGATCCGGTCAGTTAAAAACAACAATCGCAAAAAAAAAAATACCTCTCTATCCGCGCGTAAATTTCTTCGAGCAAGGTAGATAAGAGATTTAATTCCTGCCCCTCGTTAAATATACATGCTTGTTGTTAAAACGGCCCTCCCCGGGGTTCCGTAATTGAAAGACAAACAGGGGTCCGCGGGTTCGCGGCGAATTCATTACGTCCACATTAACTTCAGTCTAATTCTTTGCGTAGTTAATATGGCGATGGTGTGACTTTGGCGCGGAGGGGCCAATCTTAACAGATAATAGTAAATATATTATATTTACTCGTAAATATAATATGATATTATCTATTATCTGTTATTAGCTTAATAATATTGAAAGCGTGTTAGTTTGAATAAATGTACGGATATTTGTTAACCGCACCAAAAGTACATGACGCTTTTTGACGAAACTAGACAATGTTGTAGCTTATGATTTATTTTTAGAAAATAGGGGGTAAACGAGAAATCAAAGCCTTTTTATGACTGCCGACGCCCATGGACATTCACATTATTGTTACGCAGATGCGTTGCCATACTATCATGCCCCCCCAATGGGCCACCGGCTACTCACAAATCGCATGAAACGCGACGTCAGCGTCGCCACATGACGCTTTACGGTGGTATTATATGGGCGAGACGTACTTCACTGGTCGTGGCGCATTAATTCTGTTTCATAGGAGGATGCAGTGCTACGCACTATGCATGACACTACCTCCTCCTATGCAGCATGGCAGTACCTCTTCCCAATATTTCTTAATAACACATAAAGTATAGAAATACCAATTTTTGCAGGTGGTTTTGTCTGTAGTCAACGCGGAGAAAGTCGCGGGCAACAGTTGTCGTGATATACCTACGCACACGTCGGGTTTTTGTATTTGCATTGTAGTTTTACAATAATTCGTTCTAAATTGAAGAATTTGTTATGTTTTTAAGGTAAAATAACTATTGGGCTCATTGCTCGTTTGCCTCAATATAATCATTGAATAACAATCGAATCACCCCTCTACCACTAGGTACCTACATAACATATCAGCTTTAAGTGACGTGAAAAGGATGCATACGTTAAATATAGAAAGAGAGAGAGGGAGTTACGTTTAGTATATTACTGTAGGAACAAGAGAGGGAGATAGAGAGAGAGGTGCGAGCACACATTTTCTTTCCCTCTTTCTCTCATAACCAGTTACATATAGACCGGGAAGTTTCACTTAGGTCATGTTCTTTAGGACAGTCGTTCCTTTTATACCATTTGCACACCTTCTGAATTCCCATGTTATACTATAAAACTTCAGTTCCTATCAATTTGTGAATGTAAAAGTAAAAATAAATTAATTTCAAGATTTCCCCTCTCTTAGGCAAGTACCTCCCTTTTTTACCAAAATAGCGGGGGAGGGGGGTGGAGGTAAAAGTGATTCCATTTTCAAATCGAGACGTGATGGAGGCCATTCAATTACTTTTATAAGTTGATTCCCGTAATTTGCATGTATATTATTTTTATGACAATCTCCCCACGTTAGTTAAACTTTTTCCGTTTCGGAACTCGGTAATATTTTGAGAATTATGTATATGAGATTTGTAGAACCCGCGCCTAGTTATCATGCTGTGCATTAAATCTTTCCTTCTTTAGGGTTCCCGAGCCAAATGCCTTTTGGCTCCGTTCCGTCATATCCGTCTGTCCGTACGAATGCAGTAGACGTTTTATTTGGAGTTTATGGGTACCGCATATTTGAAATTTGTTTCCTTTAACACCTCAGGTGTAGTTTATGAACCGCTTTGTTGCAAAGTTGGTGTAAGTGTCAATTATAAAAAAAAAATATATAAAGTAAAATCTTGTGTAAGTTACACTTCTTACTTGGTTCCATACATATATGGCATAGCCGTGTGGGGAGTCATTGGACAGGACTTTCCAAATGATATCGAAATTTCTAAACACGTTTTTTTGATTTTGCTACATCTATGTGTGAGCGGTACTTTTAAGCTACCGAGAGAAAAAATTGTAGAATTTTGTTAGTTTAAGGGTTTGAAGGAGATTTTTCGCTTACCTTTCATGGGCGAGTGCGACTCGTTCTTCATCATCATCAGCCGGACAACGTCCACTGCTGGACATAGATCTCCCTTATATAGCGCCACAGGTCACGTTCACGAGCCAGTTACATGCAGCGCTCGCTCTTGGCTGGTTTTTATAATAGTATACGGGGAATTGACAACTCTTTAGTGACATATAAATACATATTCATATGGAATAGAATAGAATAAACATTTATTTAGCACTTAGAAATCGCTACACTGCTACACACTTAAATCAGTTACTTTATTTACCACATTAGTTGAGTGACTGTGGAAGGACCACAGTCCTGATATTCCCGTTATTTGTGGGCGTGACAAGAACGGCAGCACCTCCAACATAATTAAATTGGTTATGAATAAATACAATTTATTAGATTATTATTAGCATTATTATTTCTAGGAACATTTTTTAAAATTTAGTATTAGCATTATTTATTCTACGAACAAAACCTAGTTGCGAAATTTAGTCTCATTGCGGATACGATACCTATTTTTTTTTGGTGACGCGGCGAAACGCATTTACGCGCCCTCACTGGCCCTGGGTGGGCTCCAATGGTGTGTGGGACTAACAGTGCCAAATACCCACAAAAACCACCGCGAGTGCCATCAGTGCCGCCTTTGGTGATGTGCCCCGGAACAACAAATCTTCAGGGCACCTCGACGGCTAGTCAGCCCCTAAGGGACTTACTCCACCTTTGGGACAGTGCAATGGGGTGAGGTTCCCATCCTCGTCCCTTGCCCCGTCCGCAAAAGCGCCACTTCCGATTGCTCTTAGGTCCCCTCTTCTTATAAGAGGGTTACCGCGAGCGATTCCTCCTCCTGATCTTTAAGCCCCCTCTTCTTATAAGAGGTGTGCAAATATCCCCCTCGGTTCAATTGACTTCGCCTGGGCACACCGTACGCTACTAAGCCCCACCGCCACGACAAGGCTTAAACCATGGTGGGGACGGACACGATACCTGCCTAACGTCACACTGGATAAATTCGAAATAATTTTGCAGTATTTATTAGGTAGAACATATGGTAGCTACTGAGTGCCTTGAAAATCGATTTTTAAGATATACGTAGCCCTCTTTCTTCCCTCTCCCTCAATGGGTCGCCGTAAAGTCACAAACCATGGAACGCGGCAGCGTATTGACTTTAAAGTATCATGACACCTAGAGGTATCCCGGACGTGCCGCCCCCTTTAAAAAAAGAGTTTCTTGGTATGGCTCTGTAAGCGTACGAATATGGTCAAATTGTTTGTTAATTAATCTGCGGGAGAGGGGAGCGGTCTGTCACCCTATCAGACACAATCACACGACCGTCACCCGACGCGTTCTATAGTGACTGATAAAGCTGCACTGGACCCTTCACTTAGCATAGAGCAGCCAAAAAAAGCTGTCTCTTGCTTTAGTAAGTTTTATAGATATATAGCTTTTTTATTTAAATAGGAGGCAAACGAGTAGTTGAAGCCTGATATATGATGATGATACAGACGCCCAAGGACATTCACCTCCCCTTCAATGGACAAAAAAGCGACAGAACAGCTGACAGTTTCCAACGGTGTTGTGAGAGCGAGAGTTTTTTTTATAGCACAAGGGGGCAAACGAGCAACCGGGGTCTTTTGATGACTACCAGCGCACGTGGACATTCATATGATTGTTACGCAGACGCCGGTTTCAAGTGTGCAAGAGGTAATTCCCCGGTCGTGCCGGCCCAATTCCCTTGCGTAGGGTGATGTAGTGTCATGCACCATGCATGGCACTTCCTCCTCCTATGCAGTATGCTACTACCTCCTAGTAGTGACACTGCCCCTTACACTAAAGCTGATGCATTATCTTCATTCCACCTGGTCGAAATTCGACCACCACTTAACTCCAGTACCAAATCAAATTCAATCAAATTTACTTCAGATAATGTATGCGCAATCTACACATTAATCTAATTCGTGCAAACACTGGGGAGGACTTTAATTTGAAAGTATTAATTCATTAAACAAACAATAGATGACGGGTTATTTAAAAATTCAATTGTGCGCTAAATCCGGGCCTGGCGCGCCGGCGGCCTTCTGTCTACACCGCTTTGTGCAAACTTGACAAGAACGAGTGGCGATTTAAAAACGTTACATAGCAGATGTATAGAGAATTATTTAAAGAGATATGTAATATTTAAACGTATGGGCAATTGTGTTGACATTGCTATGTCCATTTCTGTCTAAATTTAGACAATTATTAAGTTTCACCGAGAATAAATTGCCTAGGGCCCGGAAATAGCTAATCTGGGACTGCCCTGATCTAGACCAATACGTCAGTAAATTTATATTCAATGTATATCGCACTACTAAAAAACAAATTCAAAACAAAAACGATTTCTGAGGAAGGTTTAAGTGTATAATTTGTTAAGTTATTAATCGCTGCTCTGTTATTCACGTTATACTTGAATGTGTGTACTCAGTGTCGCTAGTATTATAAAGACAATTCGAATAACGCCTCACAAGATGAAGTCGATGAATCGAAAATATAAGCTTGAAAAACATACGAACGCAGACGGGTGATTAAATTATAGTCATCATCATTGATTATTCAGAATCCTGTTTAAAATAAATTAAATTTGTTTAAACTTACCCGTCCGTCGGAATTGAATATTTAACGACGAGCCAACTTCATGTCTTCCCGGCACCAATCAGGCGAACAAAGCGCCAAAGTAAATAAGCAGTCTCAAATTAATTCTGAAGATACTCGTGCAACGGTTTTGTTTAAAACTGTCTCTAGTTCGTAGAATAATTAACAAATTTTTTGAATATTTAATGCCTAATACGTAACTGTGAGCCGTGAAATAATTTATACCAGTAGGAGGATGATCCATTGCTGCATTGCTGTCGTGTGGGGCTGGCACGACCGGTTTCTCGTGCTCACATAGTACCGCTTTAACAGTCACGGTATTGTGTTACGAGCAGTTAGTGAGTAGCCATATAAAGTGAAAGAGGGCAACACGTCCACGTAATTATTCACGGTGTGGATGTCAATGTTGTGTTGCCATAAAAAAAGTTACATTTTGGGAAAATGTCGGGAAAAAAAATTTGGAATATCTCTTTATTTGCTATTCGGAATAGTTTGGATTCGATAGGTGTATCGAGTGTTTTAATCGAATTGTATTTAATGTACGTGGACAATAGAATAATGGAGCTAGCCTACAGATTACCTACTTTGATATTTTGTCTACTCACGTGATTACGCCTGAAAATTGCCAGTCATGATGAATTTGGTGCAGTTTCCGTGGCCCATTGGAGGAGAGGAACCACATCTTCACAACAACGCTTTATGGGTTTAGGAAGTCATCAAAAATCTCCGGCAGTTTGTTTGCTCCCATGTACTATAAAGAGAGGCAAAAAGTTATGAAAAAGGAAATAAATAATGAATAAACGTTATACAAAAAAAAAAAAAGATTAATACGTACTCCGCCAGAACACGTAAGTGTTGTTGAAACAGCCAACTGGTATCTTATGAAGATTAAATAGTATTTCACTACACACGCCGAAGTAGATCTCAAACGAGCACTTCTATTGAATAGCGAATAGAGCGGATTTTACGAGGGTGACCATTTGGACAACGAATACGGGAACAAGTCCGTATCTAAATGATTTAAATTATATTTTTTATTTACTTATATCACAAGTATCGCGACATCACATGCGTTTCACAAGGTAAATAATACTTATTTTCTTACGGATTAGTTTAGCAAAACAAATGTAAACTTTTTTAAAGTGTCGATATGAAATGAATGGAATGGATAAAAATATGAATCATCATATACTTATTTTTGACACAGTAAGTCAAGCAGACCTATAACAAACTAACTGCCAATGGTCATAGATAACTCACGTTGTCGGTTACGTTAGACCATCTACCAGGCTGATTAATAACTGGCCGAAACGAGAAACTTAAAAGAAAAGCAAAGAAGTTCGTTATATTCTATCATCTTTTCCAAAATAGAACGTCAAATTTGAATTTATTAGAACTGATAGAATTTGTGTGGGACCTAGAACTTTCTCTGCAGTAAATTTTCTTAACAATGGAAAAAAACGCAATTCGTGCTGTGATAAAGTTTTACGTTTTAAAAGTGAAATCAGCAAATCAGATTAAAGTCAAGCTAGACAGTGTTTTAGATAATACTGCTCCTGCATTGAGTACAATTCACGTCTGGGTAACTGATTTTAAACGTGGGAGACAGAGCTCCGAAGATGTCAACAGGTCTGGCCGTCCAAATAATCACGATCATAAAGATTCAAAAAGTCGTTTTGAATGATCGGCGCTTAAAGTTGCGGCAGATAGCAGAGATGGTGAGCATTTCCTCTGAACGCGTTTTTAACATTTCACTCGGGATGGGTGCCGCGTTTGCTCACTGTTAAGCAAAAGCAACGTCGAGTGGACGATTCGTTGGAGTGTTTGGCTCTGTTCAAGCGTGGCACCAACACTTTTTGCGGCGTTATGTGACAGTAGATGAAACATGGATACATCATTACACTCCTTAAACAAAAGAACCATGTAAGCAGTGGACTGATAGTGGAAAACTGGCGCCGATGAAAGCAAAAACGATTTTGTCCGCTGGCAAAGTGATGGCGACTGTTTTCTGGGATGGTCAAGAAATTATTTTAGTGAATTATTTGCAAAGAGGAAAAATAAAAATAGAGAGTATTATGCAAGCTTGCTGCAAAAATCTTGTGAAGAAACCTTAAGGAAACGGCCTCATTTAGCCAAAAAGAAAGTTTTTTTTTTCCACCAAGACAACGCATCCATGCACTCGTCAATGGTTGCAGTTGCCAAAATCCATGAATTGTGGTTGGAATTGTTACCGCATCCCCCCTATTCCTCTGATCTAGGCCCTTGCGACTTCCCCTTATTCCCGAATCACAGGAAATGGTTAGGTGGCCGAAGATTTTCATCAAATGATGAAGTCATTATCACCGTAGACGAGTATTTTGAGATTGGCATTGGAGAAGCGCTGGACTGAATTCATCGAGGTAGAAGGAAACTACGTTTTTTTTAAATTTTATATTTATTTATATCAAAGTTTTTCTTTGTCGTTTCGGGTACTTATCAGTCACCCCTCGTACATACTGTCACATAACACAAGAAACGTGGCTGCATAACACAACTCCTTACAGGGAAACAAGATATAATAGAATAAAAATTTGATTTAATTTTCATTTCCAGTTTGGCATTGCTCTGTGACTTGACTATAGATTGTGGACTTTTGATTACTATGAAAGAAGGCTACAAGTATTCCATAGTTTTCAAGGATTGCATGTTATCACTTTTTCTTTAATACACTGACACATGTCATTGCACCCATATTAAGAATATCAAAGTAACCTGCTAAGCATTGTTATTTTATATTCATGTAACTGAAGCTACTTAATCCTTTTAATTACACGAACTAAAGGACAATACGAACATTAATTTCATTTACAAATCGAATTATTCATGGTTACCCTACAGCAATGCCCTACACACTTGACACAGCCGGTTTCGTGTGTCCCCTTTAGTTACGGATTATCCGCAGAAATGCACAACATGTTGTCAATGCGACACGTTGCGGGATTTCTATTTGTTTACGATTTAAACATGTTAAATCGGATGCGGGGTGGTTTTAGGTCACTTATATTGTGTTTATCGATGTTCTCACCTGGCAATATCAGCGAATGCTGAAACTATTCTGCTAAATAGGCTGTAAATAATATCTGAAGATATTTTTATAGCATTTGTTCAATTGTATCCGTACATGTAGATGGCATGATGGAATAAAGGTGGACAACCCCATCTTTATTCACGATAGCCATGCGGTTTCGATATCATCATCTGCCATAAACAGCTGATGAGTAGGCATGTCTTTTAATTATTACTTGTTACCTGAAGTAGAGTTGTTTTCTGAACTAAACGCTTGTTATGACTATTTTTTATGGTGAGCCTACAGTATGCCTCATAACTTTTAACTTTAGTGTCCGCACACATTCTATAAATACCTATATGGCTTGTATTTTTTCCACTAAGCAGATAAGACCTCTTGAGTACCTATGTGTATACGATATAGTATGATCATTATTATCCTCATCATCAGTCGGGTGCGTCCACTGCAGGACATAGGCCTCCTCCATAGAGCGCCACAGGTCACGGTCAGGAGCCACTTGCATCCAGCGGCTCCCCGACACCTTGACCTGATTCCCGAATTTCCGGCCATATCCCGTAGAGAAATACCAAGCACAGCTATAACCATGGCATGATACTGAGGTCGCTTAAATAACCTCGGTATAGTAAATTTAAATCACGGTTCCACGTGTTACCACTGGTAACACACACTGTTCGAAGGTTTTCGACTTAAGGGACTGTGGTAAATTGGACGAAATATCTTCCTAAGTTTATATGTAGTATAATATAATATTATATTTATTTAGTTTAGATGTCGTTCGGCTGTTGATGATGATGACAGTATAGCAAATAAAACTATGGTGATATGATATGATGAAACTAAAACTGCCGTCTCTAGTAGATAGATTGGTAAAATAAGTCAAACAAAGTAGTAAATAATTTTAAAAAAATATAAAATTTACAAGATATTTGTACATTCCGTCTTACTCCACGCTTATAGGTGCGCTCCACGATTTTACCCATGTAAGATCCATACCACATTTTATTTTCTGAATAAAAGTTTTCTGGACGCATATATTCTTGGCCGCCGTTATTTATAAATCACAGCATCCCTTACAATATCAGCGATTAGTTCCGATACAAGTGTTCCACATGAGGCCGTCCCCCGAGACCGTCCCGCAGTAGCACACCATATGGTCACCGTACTGGGTAATTATTAATGATGATACTCCACTGCCGTACTGGACCGTGAAATATCACATCAAAAAATCGTTTTATTAATAACAAAAAATCCAACTGGTGTAGTGGGTTTTTAATCCTTTTGTTTATAAAAATCTATTTGGTGTGTGTCATACAAATGTTATAAATAGGAAAAAGTTGATTGTATGTTTACATTCAATAAGCTCCAAAAGTACAGGGCCGATTTAATATTTTCTTATACCATTGGAATCCTACATTATCTGAGATAGCAAAGGCGGTAAAATATTGTCTTAAACTTAGGAGCTTGTATGAAAACTTCGAAGACGATCCAAAGAGAGAATCATACCAAAAAAAATGCTTCAACAAAGTGCTTTTTTAAAATTTCTGTTAAATATGCGTGCAAAGCTGGGGTGGCCTACTAATATTTAATTTTACAAATAATCATATCGCAACATAGTACGAGTAATTAGAATTACCTCATGCCCCTAAGACATGACAAAACAACATTTTTATTAAGATTTTTTCATCCGATTTTGCCTCATTTCTTTTAAATTCATATTTCTTGATTTTTTAGCGAACAAGAAAAAGCTTTTGTGCCTATCTATACTCTATAGGCCATTATTTGGTAGTTGGTGCAGACTGTCACTTCTTCGAAATCGGACAAAGAGGTTCACTAACTATGGCCTAGCTTGTATTTAGCTTTGATGTCGTTGTGCGTTCAAGTTATTACAAAAGGTAGGCTAATTACCCCGGTTCAGTTTTCTCAAAGTATCATTGGAGCACGCAGATCCATACGTGGGTACGTGATAGATGTTACGTAAAAGGTGGCTAAACCTGTCTTGAAATTCTAATAGGGGTGCAGTCGAAAAATGTGCACGAGAAACCCTGACCCAGTCTATAAAAAAAAAAAGAAACAACGCGAGTAATCAATACAAAAAGTACCATTAATACGTCCACACTTTCAATTATTCACGGACACTACCGCAGCGTAGAAGGCAACATATGCAATCATTATAATAATGTAATGCCATTTAACGTTATCAATTGAGTTGGGGCACTCGTGCCCCCTGCGATGGGCGACGGCGCCCTCACACCCCTCGGCGATGGGCAACTATAGCCGGGTGACATAATTAATGTACTTCTATAACATCGCGGCTAATTCTATCAAAATGTATTGTTATCTCCCATAGTACCGCGTATTAAATGCTTCTGTAGACATTGATTTACAAAAGTACACAGTCCGAGTCTCTTCACACTGGCGGTGATCAATGACTTACTAGTGACCCAACTGCTCGTTTGCCTTCTATGCTATATATAAAAAAGACAATCTGCATAAAGATGTGCGAAATATATATTAAGTACTTTGTAAAAACTGTATAAAATCACGCGCACAAGGTAGACTTCGCAAAAAAATAATTATGTTCAATGAAGGATACTTTAGAATGATTATATATTTAGGTAAATAGAAAACTACAAAACAATTCGACTAGGTACACATCATCACCATCATCAATATCAGCCCTCATCGGTCCACTGCTGGACATTGGTCTCCCTCAATGAACGCCAAGACGACCGATCTCCCGCTACTCGCATCCATCCCAGTATAGGTACACACGGTAACTATTTATTGTCACGAATTTATGAACATTTCAATGAGACAGGCAAAAAGCGGTGCAGCGATATTCAGCGAATCTGTGTCTACTCATGCAAATTCTTTATTTTAATAAAGATGTCTATTCGTAATAAACTGAATATAAATATAAACACACTGAAACTAGGATCAATTCCGACTCTTCCTATTATCTTCTGACTCAATTCGTTGCTAGTCGACAGTTTTAGCAGTTCCCTCTATCTGAGATAACTTTATCAAAGGATCACAATGGATGGCCACTGTCGATCCTGAAAGCAAAGTCTGAAAAATCTATTTGTAACTCGGTACGCATGTATATTTAAAAAAGTAAATATTGGCTAAGATGGATTAATGAGCTAGAGACCCCCCGAAAGGACTGGCCCTATCTTGCTCTAAACAGAGAGGTGCGGAAACAGAGTAGAGAGGCCTTTGCCCAATATTGGGATACACAAGGTTATTAATAACAATAATTAGTTAAGAAAGGAAATCACTAAATTTCGTCCCTAAGGGGGTAAAATATGGGCGAAAAAATAGTTGCTAGTAGGAAAATATCGATATTTACGAGTATTAAAATGCGAAGCGCAGTTAGTAGTCGATAAAATAGTTTTTTGACCAGTAATGGGTGGAACTAGTAATGCAGCGGGTATGCTATGCACTTAAAGCCAGCGGCCATGATCACGAATACCGCCCATGTCGTGGATTCATAGATCATTACAATATTATTTTGAATTGATTTGGGGGTTTTAACCTGAAGACAAAAAGTCTTCGTAGTCAGTCGAACTGTTGAGGCTGGACTAGCGCCGCCAACCAGTGTTAGGTCCCTCCGAAAAAAAAAATTTATTTGGGTGTAGTCGACCGACAGTGATATCCATCAACTTGCTGACATAATTATTGTTGTTATTATTGAGGAACATGAAAACTTTAAATGTTTTTATATCGTTATTTAAATGCATAAAGATTAATTCAGCCTTACACCTACTGAAAAAATAATTATGAACTTAATTTAACTTTAAAACTTAAGACTGTCACTATGTTCCAATTTAAAATTAGAGCTAACTATGTTATGTATGTATTAGAGCTAACTATGTTATGTATGTATTAGAGCTAACTATGTTATGTATAGGAAAGAAAAGTTCTGCTTCATTACTTTTAGTGTCCGTCATAAATTCTTGTCGGAGAAATTCATTTCTATCAAATTCTATAAGAACATGATATAAGTAACGATAGTGTTTTACAAACATAAATTTAAATGTTGTTCTACTTCGTTTTTCGTAATTACTTGTACCGAAATAAGCCTTTGTCTTTATAGAAAAATCGACTGAAAGTTCTCTATTAAATTACTATTCGATCGATTACTCTATCGAATAAATCAACAACATTAATGTATCGTCAAATTAATCGAACACATCGCAACAAATTATAGTGCATTTGTAATGTAATAACTGGTATAGAAATAAGTAAAACACAAAAGCGTGTGAATACGGTGTAGTATGAATAGGTTTTGTCGAGGACGCTAATGTGCGGGGGATTTTATAGAGTCATTTATGGTGGATATTTGCCGTAATTGGACTTTTGGAAATAGATTTGTTTGTAAGGTCTTCTCGGTAATATTTCTATCCGTTGACAGATTTTGATGTTCAGTTATACCGTTCTTTTATACCGTTCTTTTATATATATATATTTGTCTATATTTATTAACGATTCGTTAGTTATTAACATTGGTAACTTAACGGACATTATAATATCACCGCTCGGGAACTAAATATACTTAAAGCTATATCACTATTGCATATTTCATTGCTTCCTATGAATAAGAAAGAGAATGGTTTCACGTATATGCTTAATAACGCCGGGCCAGGGGATTTGACTGTAAGAAGGTAAGAAAATGAAACCCATTAAAAGAAATATATATCATTTATAAATATTATAAACCGAACTCCCGTAAACTGTGTCCGTGTGTGATCTATTTCTTTAAAATCAACGGTACGAATTTTGTGCGGTTTCCATCAGTGGATAGAGTTATTAACGAGGAAAATTTTAGTGTATAATTTGTTAAGATGGCAATTCAGGCTGTGTTCGCGGTGTGTTCGCGGTGTGTTCGCGGTCGAAGCAGGGGAGGATCACTTGTATAGATAAAAACAAGCTCCCGTTTTGTTTTTGAAATACAACAACCCCAACGACAGAACATAACACGACATTAAATGGCAATCAAACGTTCCGACGGATAAAAATATAACATTTTAACATACCCAGTCACAATTGAATACTACTAGTGTTTAATGATGTATATATTACATAATAGTAGCTGTTGGAGTATGTTGTTAGTGTGTAACGTATACCAATAAATAAATAAAATTAATTTTTGTCTGTTTGTCATCATATAAGGTTTGTAAAATATACTATGCTTTTTAATTTTATTTTAGTTTGTATTTTTCTTTAAAATTAATTTTTATTAATTTATTTTAGTTGTTGGCGTAACAACGCGCGTCGTGTACTATATATAAAACTAATCTTACGGATTTTATCGCGGCTTATTTAATTATTTAACCAGCCCGATGCTTCAGAAGCTTTACAGCATGGTCACAGGTGGCAGTAGATCACCCGTGACCCTGGTAACCAAAGTAGTTTTATTGTAATGGGTAACATTCGCGTAAACTTAAGACATCAATAAGTGTCTTCTATTGTAAAATTGGTATGTAACGTTACCCTCCTTACGCAGTCGGGTAATGCCTCACCTATGCTTTTGGTTTTCAATAGAAAAGTAACATGAACTGCACAAGTTAACAGAACATGTCAGCTTTAAATTACCACTTGAAATATCGTCCTACCCTCATTTAAAAATCAAACACGGGACGTGGGGAGTTGAAAGGACAGGGGTTTAACGATTAGACTGATCTTACACCATTGTTATGGTATAGTTTGTAAAGTTGTTAAAATAATTTTAATGAAGTATTATATGGTTCCTGAGATTAGCACCTACAAACAAACAATTTGAACCAGCTTCGATATTATAGTCCTAGTACTTACTCTAGTAATACACCAGTAATAATGGCATCAATTTTCATCCAGCAGTTAGTGCGAGATGTGTATAGTGACTATACCTACTAGCTGCGCCGGCGACTTGGTTCAACTGGCTGTTGGTATTGCCTTGGTCTGTTTACAAAACAGTACCTATTCATTTTTTTTCTTTAATAGTATAGCGGGAAAAACGAGCAAACGGAGCTTTTCTACAACTACCGACACCCATGAAAAACAGCATAATTACTATGCCGATGCGTTCACCTCCCCTCCCCCACAATGGGCCACCGGCTACTCACAAACCGCACAAAACGCCGCACCGTCGTTGTCACTTTATGCCGGTATCAAGTGAGCAAGAGGTACCACCCCGGTCGTACGGGCCCAATTCCGTTACAATGCAGCACGGCAGTGCCTTTTACAAAAATATCATAGACCACTCCTCATCACTACATTTTTAACTAATCATCCGAACCTTGGGCCAGACGTTTCAGAAGTTTTACAGCTACATCCCGATGTTTTGTAAAATACTTAAATAAATCGCGAAGAAATCGGTTGAAGTAAATTCATTATAATGTGTATATTTACAATAGATTTTTTATTTATCTGTTTGTGCGTTTGTATCTGTCTATTACCTATACATCCGTAAATACGTCATTGTTAAGAAAGACAATAAGTTTGCCTATAGAGAACACTCCCATAAGTTTTCCTTTAACGTCCTCTGTTATATATATTTTATAGTAGATATAAAACCCGTAGATATAAACACCAGGCAACAGGTGGTCAAAGGTAAAAAAAGAATGTGTTATCCATCGGTATAAGCTATGATATTGCAAAGTCTCATTAAAATCCATTCAGTAGTTTTCACGTGAAAGTGCAACAAACGCATTCTTACAAACTTTCACTTTTACAACATTAGTGGTATACCGTGAGTCTCAAACATTTCTTTAGCCGTCTACATCAATTATTTCTCGAATATACGTGCTAAGGAAATAATATTTATGAAGAATAATTTTATCTATAAGATTATCGTGTCACGAAGTTTAAAAAAAATATATGCATATTCAGTAGATCTGAGTAGCTACTACCATTATTATTTTTCATACCCCTAAGTGCAATGTGTATTATGGGCTGTAGTTACGCGGGTGAAACCGCGGGGCGCAGCTAGTAAATACATAATAATTTCTGGATTAAAGATAAATCCGATTGGCACGAATTAAGAAGTATCTCCCGCATGATACTTGCAGGATTATGCTGTTGGGTCTCGTGTGGTATGTGGCAAGATGGACCAGCTTCATTAACCTAACCTATTCATTGCTGCCAAATTGAACCTGCATAATCGAGGGGTTTCGTATGGTTTGTGAGAGGACGATCCAACGAACTCACCTACTGCTGGCTTTGCAGCCTATATAGGTATTTCCAACTCAAAATATACCGCCGCCAAATGTTTCTACGTCCCCTTAATCAAGTAGAATCAAATAAAATACTCCGCTCGGGTCTACGGGATGTCTACGAGTTATGGTACATGAATACGTCGAACTACGTTTTCAAATTGCAAAATGCGCAGCGTAGTAATGATTTGACGTCGACGGTTATAGTCGAGGGTACCTCTCCAGTTGCACCTCTCGCTTTCTCTCTTTGCAGCCGACGTTAATCCACTGCTAGATACACCTGCAAGACCGGTTCAAGTAGCGCTTAATTTCTTTAAAATTAGTAAGCGACATCGCTCTTTTTTAATAGATCATTGGGAGCCGTTTTACGACTACCGACGCCTATGATCATCCACTTAATTATTATGCCGGTGCGTTGCCCTCCTTAGCGTCCCCCCAATGGGCCGCCAGCTACTCACAAAACCGCGCGAAAAGCGAAACTGAAGATATCACTTTGCGGCGGTATTATATGAGCGTTCCCGGTTGTGCCGGCCCAATTCCATTGCATTCGAGGGTGTAGTGTTATGCATTATGCATGGCACTACCTCGTCATATGTAGAATGGTACTACCGCTTCCTAAAATGAATACGTACAGCGAAAATGTCTCATCCTCTGTTAGTGTATGGTTTTCCACACATAAAACTTCCGGTATCAAGTCTGAAGTAAATAGGTTCTAGGCAAGCGAGCTTCGTCTGCCATGTTTTCACTTACCATCAGGAGACACAATGGTCAAGGGGAAGCTTATGTTGGTAATTATTTTTAGTAAGAGGTAGTGGCATGCTGCATTGCAAAGGAACTGAACCGACACGACTGGGGAGGTAAAGTGAAGGAGGGCAACGCATTGGCACAGTAGTTGTCTGGATGTTCGTGGGCGTCGGTAGCAGAAAAAAGGCTCCGATTCCTCATATGCCCCCCTTTACTATAAATAAAAAAAAATACTTGTCTTAGAATGGAGGCGACAAATTTGGCGATGCCGCCGCGCGACACGCTGAAGTCCCGCTCCGAACACAAGTCGCTGGAGATGAGCAGCAAACCGAACCAAGTAAGCCACTTAGCTGATATTTTCATCTACACTACAATTAGGAAGCTGACGAGTTTGTTCGTTTGGTTGATCACAGAAATCTCAGATACTACTGGTACTGTTTAGAAAATTCTTTCAATGTTAGGTAGTGTATTAATCCAGGAAAACTGTAAATCATCACACTATGACCAGAAGCAACGCTGAATATGGAGAAACCGTGAGGTGTTAGTAATTAGTGATGTAAATATCTAGATTTCGGGGTAGCGCCTTGAGGGTACAGGTTACGGCACTTAGATGGTTTCCCGTGTCGATGAAATGCAGAAATTACAACTTTTTTATAACAGACGGGAAAACGAACCCATTTGGTGACTATCGGTGGCCATTAACCTCACTCACCCCCAATGGACCATCGGACTTGTTATTTTTTCCGGACCTGAACTTATACAGCTTCACCTGATTGCTTGGAGTGCTCGTCGGCGGCTCAGTTGTTCCCGCACCTAGTCTAGGTTCGGGGTCAATAGAGGGATCGACCCCTGTCTCTTCCGCAGATAGAGGAGATGCATCCCATTGTGAGAGTGTTATAACAGCAAATTTAACTATTATTATCATGACCAGAGGGACCGAGAGGTCCTTCCTACACCGAGTCTAGCGTCGGTCGGAGGCAGCTTGCGCGTGTGTCTTGGAGACGATCACGATCGGGTGGGCCATCCCCCCTTCATCTTCTGTGAATCTTTTCCCCCGTCAAAAGGGAAGGGGACGCCAACCACTCGTACGCGGTAGAATCAAAATGCGTAACTTATTTGAGCTAGGTGGATCGCGGAACGTATTGGAAACTGCGACATCACTATCATTTTTAAGGCGATATCATGTGTCTTGTGCTTAAAATTACTATTCTCCAATATAACTCTAATACTTTCGTTCAGGTTGGCACAGTGTTACTGTACGGCGTGCCCATAGTGTCTCTGGTGATCGAGGGAGTGGAGCGCCTCTGCCTCGCCCAGATCTCGAACACGCTGCTGAAACAGTTCTCGTACAATGAGATCCACAACCGGCGGGTGGCGCTGGGCATCACGTGTGTCCAGTGCACGCCGGTGCAACTGGAGATCTTGAGAAGGGCTGGCGCCATGCCGGTGTCGTCGAGGAGGTGTGGTAAGTCATCAGCAATTATATTACTGGCAGTACATAAACAGGTAGTCACAGTAAGGCCCCCTAATATAACAAATATATATCACAAGGCATCATAGTCAATATAATAATTTATCTATAATTAATCAAACTTGGTTGCCCTCTCTTCTTCACGGCTTATATAAGCCATTGTCACCTAGTTCTGTCCTCCTGCTTTGACTAGGGAGGGAAATTGGAAGTACTACCTACTCCCCCCTATTTTCTTCTGATTAAATTCGTTGCGGGTTCCAAGACTTTTCCCTGGGGTTTCCTGAGATCATATCAAAGGGTCGTAAGTGGACGCCGCGTTCCATCCTGGAGACTCAGGAGTAGCAGCGGTGGGAACGAGTGGTAGACCTTTCCCGTATAAAAATAAGTCTTCAGCAGTTACTTTCGAATAAAATGGCGTCTTATGATGTTGGCATTAACTGAAGGGGAAACTTACAAGATAACACAAAGAAGGTATGCATGCAGGACATATCATGTAGAAAATTGGCTAGTCTCGTCGCTCGATGAGCGTACTTAGCAACCCGATGGAGATATGGTGTGCTTCCTTTTGCTTCCGCATCTATATGTCTTTTCAGATTATCTATCCAGGATTATATTATGTGCCTGGATATGTTTCACACTTTCTTCTTCGTAGCTCATGAAATCAGTGTGTATATTGTAGGAAAACCATTAAATATGGGACCGACATGGATATCGTAGGATATCACAATTGTCATAGAACCCATTGACTCTGTTTTTCCAGTACAAGGCGTATGCTAATTGCTGGGATCGTGGTATTATTGTAATTTGATATCTCTTTTGGAGTCAAGTCTTTGGCGGGTCTTTGTGTGAAATAATTTTTCTGCTGCGGTATCGGGTTGCAGAGTTATTCGCTTTTTTGTGACTCAGCTCTTGTACTAGGAAAATCAGTAAGTCGTCGGTATAGATATGTCCTGGTCTGACCGTTCGGTCCCGGGGCAGAGGTGTATAGGCGACTTGCTTGTGGCGTGTCTTTTGTTTGCGTTGTCGTTTCTGCGTCGCTCTCTGTTTCGTGGTTGTTTTTTGGTCTGTGTCGGACGTGTGTTGTTTTGATTTCCGCAGTTTTTACATCAGAATTTAATTTAGTGAAATTTCTGAGGGAGTCATTTTCGTTGCTTTCGTTTTGTTTCTTGTTGTTATTGCCTTGTTTTCGTTTTTTGTGACGGGAACATGTCCAGGGGGATGGGTATCGGGGAGGGGAAGGGGTGGGGGTCGATCTAGTGGAATTCGGAGGACGTTCAGGTACTTTACGAACTTTCTTCACTTGCGTCATTATCAGAGGCTGAACTAGGGTGCAAGCGCCTGTTTGTGGAGGGATCCGGGGACTCCGGTTCTGATACTAGTGTTGGGGGCGATGTCGGGTGCAGGTCACGTTGCGTGGCCAAGAGGGGCAAGGCGCATACGCTGACTGGAGCAAGGGCGGCGCTGCGAGAGCGCGTGGCTGAAGAAACGGAGGAAGCTTTTGAGGAGGCACTGCGACAGAGGGCTTTCCTGAAGGATAAGGAGGGAGGAGCGACCCAGACGGCGATCCTATAATTCTGGAGGATGTCAACCGGTGTAGGCCGAGGACGTCATGGTAGCGGTGGAGGTCAACCTTAACCTGATTCTAGACATCACGGGTATGTCGACAAATCTGAAAGGGGGGGCTACGCCTCCAAAATTAAGGGGGCTGCGGGATCCATCAGGGAGATGATGGAGTCCTTGGTGGTGCGCACGGAGGACGGGGAGGTAAGGCGGCTGAAGGCCGACATTACGTGGTTGCAGAGGGAACTGGGCAACCTGCGTGAGGAGGTCCGCGCCCACAGACGTGAATTTGAAGAGGCTCGGGAAAAGTCAGCCGAAGGGAGCGAGGCAGCCCCTATAGCGACCGACTTAATGAAAGATGTTGCCCAGATGGTGGGGAATATCGTGGATGCAAGAAGAAGGTACCGGTGGCCACGGCTATGGTGGAAGAGCGTTCTTACCCCAACCACCAAAAGGGAGGTCCCTCCACTTCCTGTGAGAAGGCCTGGGAGGAGATTACCAACCAGGGCGAAGGGACGGTGAGGACGGATGTAGATGACGGCGCCACCGGCTAAGAAGATGTCTGGGAAACCGGCGGCTTCTGCGCCGTCGGCAGAGAAGAAAAGGTGAAGAAAAAGGTGTGCCGAAGCTGTCACTCCCTCACTTCTCAACTGTAATCATTAAGTTACGACCAGAGGCAGCGGAGAAAGGGGCGACTTATGCCTCGGCATATAAAAGCGGAGGGAAAGGTAAACCTCCTAAAGCTGGGCATTGACCCGCTCTGGATTCGCCAGTCTGCAACCCGGGCGCGGCTTATCGAGATGCCCGGATCCACGAGCGGCAGAATGTGGATAATCTTGCCGCTTGCCTGCAAGAAGTGCTAAAGGAGGAGGCTGAAGTGATTAGGTCCGAGAAAAAGGCCGACTTAAGACTCTCGGGCCTAAGTGACGCAGAGCGTCTTGCACTGGCGAAGGAGGGGGGCTGTAACCCGGGCCAAGCCTCTGTGTTCAGGCACTGTTTCCGGTGCTTGGTACTAGGGCACGTGTCCAGCATGCGCCCCGGTGGCACTGACCGCAGCACATTGTACTACCGCTGCGGTCAACCCGGCCACTAGGCCTGCGGGTGTTCCGCCACCGCTCGCTGTGCGGTGTGTGCGGGTGCAGGTAAGCTTGTGGGCCACGTGATGGGAGCACGTCTTGTAAGCCCCGTCCAGCGGGGGAGTTCCCTCTCCGAGTCGGGGTCGGACGTTAAGATGTCATAATGGATAGACATATCAACGTTCTCTAGGCGAACGTCAATCATTCCGTCAGGGCTCAGGATCTTTTCCTGCAGTCCAAGGGCAAGGAGAGGGTCAGGTTGAGTCTCCACATCAAGTATCTGGGGTTCATCCTTGACGGTGGGTGGACCTTCGGCTCACACTTCGCAATGGTGGACGACGAGCGGGTGAGAGAGGAGGCTGCCGACGCGGCCTCCCTCCACTGACGACGAATGGAGATAGGAAGGAGGCGCTATATCCAGCGCCTTCGGTAGTGTTCGTCCCTGTGTTTCGTGTCGGGCCGGGATGGGAACCCGGTCCATTTCATTAAGACACGGCGTCGTGGGGACTGTCATAGCGAAGCCGGACAGTCCCCAAGGAGGTGAAATCTGACCTTTTCGCCGAGGCCAGCCTAGCCAAACAGGGGTCCTGTTACCTGCTGATCTGAGACCCTCCATTAATAGCGGCTGAAGGCTCCCGTAGGGGTTTAGTTGGTATTGCTACGCAATTTCCGAGACCAACATAGGTCTGGGGGTCTACCCGGGCACCCAGGTATCATGCGTAAATACATTCCCCTTTGTCATCAAAAAAAAAAAGATATCACAATTGTAAGACTTGCACGGACTGCATCCAAGTGTTCCTGAAAGCCTGTTTGGAGAAACAACCACTTTTTTTAACGCGGGGAAATGCATTTACGCGCCTTCACTGGCCCTGGGTGTGGTCCAGTGGTGTGTGGGGCACGCGGCACATCATATAGTGCCGAATACCCACAAAAACCACCGCGAGCGCCACCAGTGCCGCCTTTGGTGAGGTGCCCCGGAACAACAACAAATCAACAGGGCAAGTTTTCCTGCACCACGGAACAACCCCACCGACTTTGGGACAGTACAACGGGGTGAGGTTCCCATTATCGCCCCTGGCCCCGTGCGCTAAAGCGCCGCCAATTTTACTCTTTTGTCCCCTCTTCTTATAAGAGGGGTACAAAAAGCGGCACCTCCTCTTGCTTTTTAGTCCCCTCATCTTATAGTAGGGTTACTAAGAGCCGCCACCTCCTTGGTTCAATTGGCTTCGCCGAAGGTGTCTCGTATCACCCCGGGCTACTGAACCCCACCGCCACGATAAAGTTTGCACCATAGTTGGGGGAGAAACAACCAGGTGGTTGTTGAGCTGATGAAACAGCCATTGGGGCTTCCATATCTTTTTAAGACAATTTAATTTCGACTCTGTACTCTAAACACGAGGTACAGACCTCTGTGTGTTTTAAAGTACCACAGAATACAAATCCAACACATTCTTTTCAGATCTTTATACTGCTATTCATAATAATAATGTACTACTATGCTGCGACCAAAGCAATAGAGACTAGCCAACTGTGCGGGACTTATTTGTAGTGTGATAGCAGACACGTGCACTCTCTGTTCTCTTATCCGTTGATGCGGCAGGTGAAAAATCAAGCATCGAACCGATGGCGTAACGTGCTCTCCGAAGTACCAGGGTACACCGCCATCGTTCTGACTCCAGACTGTTATTAAAAATTGAAAAATAGTAAACATATTTTTGTCTGACTTGGCACTCGAACCCAGATTCTCACGTCAATGCTTGAACATGTATTCCCGGACCACGAGGGAGTGATCTGATATGTGTTCTCCAGGTATGATTACAAGGAGAGAGGCTGAGAGACTGTGCAAGTCGTTTCTGGGGGACAACGCCCCACCACGATTACCAGATGACTTCGCGTTCGCAGTGCACCACGAGTGTGCTTGGGGATGTCGAGGTGCATTTCTACCAGCTAGGTATGTTTAATGTTAGCATATAACATAAGAGCTTTAAGCAGGTACCTAGTAGACTTTGTGAATCTAATATCATAACAAGGTTGATTCTTATCAGCTTTGTTATGATATTAGATTCACCGATTTCGAGTTTTTTCATCGAGAGTTAATTCAGCTCATGTAGCGCGTTACTTAAAAATCTTTCTTTTTTCTCAACACTTCCGTGAAATGCTGTGGTATTATCAGAACTAATCGTTGATCAGAATCAACAAGGGCACCGTACACGTAAGAATTGCAGAATTTAATATGTATAGTAGTCATTTGCCCTAACAAATCTGATTAAAGAAATCTCCTGCGAAAAAGAAATTACACCATAATTTGTCCTATAAATTTGATAATATTATGGTATGGCTTTGACCAATGTCAAAACATGTATAACTTGCAACTTTAAAAGTATGACAAGTAAATAGTGTGGATAATGCGGTCTCGGAAATGCGCAAGATCTTAGTTGATCAGCGAGACCTTTTTCTTTCGTCTTTAGCTATGTTTGATAGAAGTTTCAGGGCCCAACATGGGGCCTGCATCGACCTTTAGTATCAGTGTCATGACATTGCTTTATCACCAGATATAACTCATCGCGTGCTAAGTGCATCAAATGCGCCTTCTGCGGTCTTTTCTTCTCGCCAAACAAATTCATATTCCACTCCCACCGTGTTGGACCCGGGGACAAGTACATACAGCCAGACGCTGCTAACTTCAACTCGTGGAGGAGACACATGAAACTCACTGGCAGCCCGCCGGTGGAAGTGGTCCACGCGTGGGAAGATGTCAAGGCCATGTTCAATGGCGGCACGCGGAAGAGGATGCTGTCTGCCGCTAGGTATTATAGATATTATATTGATATGCTACATTCTCAAATCTCAGTTGATTTTGCAGTGGATAGGTATAACAAATCGTTAGTTGGATACATAATTGTTGTGCAGATCTTTGGAGACCTCCAACGGGCCACCAGAAACCTACAAACCGCATGAAATGCGACAGCGTAGACACTTTGGCGGTTTGTGAGTGAAATAATATCTACCCGATCATACCGACCTTCTTGCTGACATCACGTAACGTTCTGGTAATTTATCTCAAAGTGCTGCAAATTTAATGCTTTACAGCAGAGGTGCTCGAAATGATTAGAGCAAGGATCTGCTTTGCTAGAAGAAAGTCTGTTGGTTATAACGTGTACTTATGACATTTCAAACTATGATAAAATTTCTTGACAGTTGAAACATGTGTGAACCTTGCCTCGATCAACCGATTGACCATCCATTCCGTATACGATACTTAAATTAGATAGAGTAGTCTATTAGGCCACCCTTTATGGCGTTAATATGAAAATTGTTTAAAAAAGTTCGGTTTAAAATTGTGCCACAGAAGGGTACCAATTCGTAGGCCTGACGCGGACAGCGAAGTGAAGCGTGCGGCGGCGAGTCCACCAGCGCACACTACGGTGCCAAGACTGGCAGACTACGTCTGGGGCGCGCGGCTGCCTCTACCCTACGCCCTACCCTGGCTGAAACCCACCCTCTGGTCACCAGGTTAGTGGTAAAATCAGAATCAGCACTTTATTAGCATACGACAAACGAGCTATCAAAGCCATACTTTTCTCGACCACTAAGCCACTTCCAACGCCCACTATCATCTACATTTGCTGATGCGTTGCTTTAGTTTGATTCAGCATCACGGCAAGGGCAAGTTAGAGACAGCAAGTGTTAAAACACAATGATCTCCCTTCCCCCTCGTATGAGCACCTCGTTTACCCTTCCCTACTACGGGCTTCTGGAAAGTCATAAACTATGTAGCATAGATTTGACTTCACGATGGTATCATGTGACAGATAAGTGCCGCTCCAATTCGGCCGCTGTTCATTATGGTACTACATTTTACTTCTCTCTTATAGGCGCATTAACAGCATTGTCCAGCGTGGGCGCTATGGAGGAACCCCGCGCGTTCCGTCCAGTACGGTCCAGGAATGAGTCTCCAATGGTGTCTCCGGTCACCTCACCAAACAGATCTCCAAATAGGTACGTTCGTAAAGTATTAAGATTTGCATACACTTTTACAGGAACAAACCCACTACAGGAGAACTTTTGTCTTTGGGGTTCCTTAAAGGTGCCAGTTGAACTCCGAGGGCTCTACACTAACTAGTATTACAACTTGTATGACGGCAAACTCACTTTTTACGTGTGTCCACATTTTCTATATAATAAACTACAAATATAACTTTTAATCAAATTACGAAGTTTGCTTTTGCTTGCACATTCACTGGGCAGAACTCTTTTTCTTGGCCGACGTAGGCACTAGCAGACACACAGATGGTCAACAAAGTGATCCTATAAAGGTTCCGAATCCTACAAACAGCAATTTTCTATAAGTTACCTTTTTAATTTGAATTGTTCTAGCGATGAGTTAAAACAGGAATGGTCGGTTGTATTTAGATTAACTATCAGTATTTTTTAGATCGCGTTCGCCTGTCAACAGCTCACCACGGCAAGTAGGCTCGCCCATTGGTACACCGAGATCACCGCACCGCCTGTCGCCCGCCAGATCGACGAAAAGCGACCGGGACAGTGATGGGAGTGTTGACATTGAAACCACAGAGGAGGACCAGGCCAAGGACGTGGTAAGTGGCCTATATTCCATAAATAAATATTTCAACTCAGTATAATGTCTCCTATATATTAAACTATATTCAATTTACTTGTGTGGAAGTACAGGAAATGTGCTACTAGGTTCTCTCGCTAACAACGTGAATAAACGTGAAAAAAGAAATTCAAGTCATAGTTATTCTTAAATTTTTCTTCTAATAAAATTCTAATGACGTCTACGTTAAAACAGTGCCGCCTCCATATATCGCGGCCGAATGATTGATGCCGTTGTAATTTACTTGCCACTATAATATAATTATTGACGTGGTCGGCGCTCATACTATAACATGGACAGTGTGCGGGATGCATCTTTCCCAGCAATCTGGCGTAGCTGTATTGGGCTTCTCTTCGCTTCCACAGCTTAAGTTGAGGTCTGGAAAAAATAATGAAGAAAAGCTGTTGTAGTACTCATCGCTTCTATAATTAAAGGTTAAAAAACAGATATACAACGCAAACGTGGAAGACCGTATCTATCGCGGAAGACCAAAACTGACATACCATGATCAGATTGATCGAGAAATGTGCTTAGGTGGTGGCAGGTCTATGTGTATTCCATTAGGGAACTGGTGTTCAGTTGTCTTCGTGGCTTATGTAGTTTACGTATTGTTGCTGTTATCCTACAGGAAAAGTCTTGACATTTTGGTATCTACAGTGGCCTGTCTTCATAAATAGACCGATATTAAACTATCGTAACTTTAGGCAGATCGCGGGTTTCTGAACATGAAACCGTTGTGCCGCATAAACATTCCAAAATGCAATTTAATACGAAAGTATTATCGACTAGCATCCGAAACAAACGGAGCTGAAGGTGGATCCAATTTACAAAACTTGGGAGGAAATTTTTCCAATCACATCCCTCGGGAGCATAATCCGCGATTAGAGGATTTTTAAGTTACTCACGAGGTTTTTTTACAGTATTTACTGGTTTAAATACGCGTTACGGCTTTTGGGGTTTGTTCTAATGAATTTTAAAATAGCTTTTGGTTTTTAAAGAGTTTTGTGTGTCTCTGTTGTCCCATTGGATTGAGTGTAACATATCAGCATAACAGTTACGGGCATCGATAGTCTGTAAAAGTATTCAACTGTTCGTCTTCCTGCGAATACCATAAAATGCAAGTGTCCGTTGTTTAAGTGATTAGAACATTTTTAAGCAATAAGTTAAGAAATAGAGAGTTACGTTTTCCATATCACTGTAGGGGTAAGAAAACATGTACTTCTGTTGTGTTGTGTTGTGTTCTGTTGTGTATTGTTCTGCTGTGTTGTGTTCTGTTGTGTTGTGTTGTGTACACATTTTCCTTCTCTCCTAGCCAGGTACGTTTTGTAAAACTATTTTAAGTAGTTTTAGTGCAGTCGTGTGGTCGGTGGTATTCACCAATTGACAGTGTTAAGTAACTTGTTAATACTTTCCACTTGATTGATCGTTTATTGTGTAATTTTTTGTGTAATCAAATGTATAGGAAAAAAAGAATATTTTTATAGATCACAATAATTTATGATAGTAACATTTCAAACTAATTCTTCATACAATATTACAGCAATCAATAGGTTTTTGCCATACCCATAAATTGTGTTTAATATAATGAGACGAGGCCGATTTTCAGTGCCTCTTCATATTTACCGGTTGCTTGTAATGACACCACTGACAGTGTCCGTAATATAAAACAATGTATTCGTGCGACTGTAAGCCGTGGTGTTTATTAGAACGAGTGACGTCCACCTAAGAAATTATTATGCAAACCGAACAAGTTCAAATGACGCAAAACTTGTCTAATTTGAAGTTGGCAATTGCATCTCCGGAGACTTGCATCGCGAACTCAGTAATTACGGTTGCTGAATTCAAATCGACTTCATTTCGATTTTAAATAAGAGAAACTGTTTAATTTACTGCCGATCGGATTTCCTTGGACCAATTAAATGGGGATTTTTTTCTGTGCTCTTCGTTTTTCCGTTTCGCTGTTTCTATTGACTATTTCAAATGCTTTTCCTAATAGCGTAGGCTTATGAAGTGTTTATTTTCTTTCACGGTTGCCGGTAAATATACTTATTTGAAATTAGTATACTACAATTTAAAAATGGCGGGGCCCGATAACATGGATACAAGTATATCAACATTGTTAACAGATTCGTTTTAATTTTGATAATAAGTAAGTTGTAAGTTCATGTAGTGATTTATTGTTAAACCAGTCAATTATTATTATAATCAAGCATTATGTAAGCCTGTGTTCCCAAGGGGGCAACTCCAAAGAATATTACGATTTAAAGAAACTAGTTTTAATTGCTGGACATATTCCTATTTTGTTCAACGACTTTATAATGCTTAAGCTAGGGTGTCATAGAAATATTTTCTATTCTAATACCTTGTATGTGACATTGGAATATACTATATATTTCTTTTCCTTCTATTCCTGTTCTCTTTTCGTCGTATCAATGATGTGTATAATAAATATAGGTTGCCTATATTGTCTCTAATAATAGGCGGTAAAAAATTTAATATTAAGATTTTTTATGGTATATATTATGGAACCAATTGAGCAATCGGACCACTCTAGAACAACGGATCCATGATGATCCGTATAATTAGGTACTACGCCGACTCGTTGCCGTCCTTTCCACTTCCCCTCCGATAGGCCACCGGCAACTAACAAAACGCATTAAACACGACATCGAAGATGCCATTTTATGGCGGTATCATGTTATCGAAAAGTACCTCCCCGGTAGTGTCTGCCCAATTCCGCTGCAATACAGGCACGCTGGAGGCACTACCTCTTCCCAAATTCTAAATTACCTAGTTTTATCCACTGGATACCTTTCTCTGAACTACAATGACAATATTATACCTACACTACGGCTTCATATAAATCATTTCCTATCCATGTCAAGAACCCGTACATTTTTCTCTTCGTCTCATCAATGATAGCTATAGTAAATAAAGGCGACCGTGCGTCTCTAATGATTGGCACCGGTAGTAATTAACGCGCCCCGAGGGCCCTTCCCATAATCCCTTCAAAGGAAGGGTTCGTCCCGATTGTAAATAATTAATTATTTAATCGTTCATATTTCAACTCCATTGATATTCATTTAGTTATAAGGTCAAGATTTTTGATTATAGAGCGCGATGAGGGCGGGAGTGGTGTTGGCAATTCGTTTAACGCGCTAAAGAAAAAAAAGAAAAAGTAGATTTTTTTATAATAGGAACGTGGTGGTCTTATTCCTTACAAATCGAGAATTGGGTAAGTATCATTATTTAATTTGCATACGTTGAGTTTAGGTCAAATTAAATTAACAAGATTGTACAACTGAGCTTAGGTGAGACTTAAATTAAGTCTCTGTTTATAAGGTATTTATGAACAGTCAAATAGCTGCAAAGTCGTCTCCACTCTGTTCATCGCGGTCGAATACTACAATTTGGCGTGAAAATGTACGTGCATATAATATTATGGTATAAGAAATTTAAAAATTATATTTTAGAAATAGCTACATCTCGATGCATCTATCCAAATCTAAGGATTCATGTGTGATACCTAACTTAGGCATTGCGTAATTTTGAGCTCGAAGGTTTTCCCGAGCTTGACTATTTTTACAAAGTTTTTTTATTTATATGCTTTCAAAAAAAACAAAACTCATGCTTTGTTAACTGGCCTCCACACTGGGATTCCCCGTGTCGCAGAGCTCAGTCCCATACAACCAAACATTAAATAGAAAACACAATTTTGTACCCAGTGCCACTCACGTTAGCAACACGAATTTAATGCTATTAAAAATTCAGTCAGATGTTCAGTCTGTAGCAGGGAGCATGGACATAGTATGAAACACGTACAAAAAGGTCATCATCGAGGAGTTTATAGTAGTACTCCTTAGAATGCCCAGTCGGCGGTTGCCCTCCCAGCAGTCGAATGTAACACAAAATGAGTCAGGTTGCCAAAAAATTAAGACGTAGGTAAAAATATCACTTAGGCTGATTTTAGTCTCACGCCGACGGCACGCGCACCGTCAGCGCTGATGTCCGAGATATATGAACTTTTAGGAAGCGTTCTTTGATGCCGCGTAGCTATCAGCGCGCACGCGCGCGCTGATAGCCGCTGAAACCGAAAAGCGCTTCCTAAAAGTTCATATATCTCGACCATCAGCGCTGACGGTGCGCGTGCCGTCGGCGTGAGACTAAAATCTGCCTTAGTTGTTGGTTAGTCGAAAACATTTTAGAACCCATGTTCATAGGCATCCGCATAACTGTTACTTAAACTTAACTCACAGTACATAACTTTTAGGAAGAGGTAGTAGCATGCTACATAGGGGGAGGTAGTGCTATGCATGGTGCCGGCACGACTGGGAAATTACCTCTTGTTCACATAATACCGCTAATCTCAGGAACTACGGGCCCGAATTGAAATATGCCTATTGCGTTGGATAGCCTATTTATCTAGGAATGCTATATATATATTCACATAATATCGTCGTAAAGTGACAGCGTCGCTGTCGTGTTTTGTGCGGTTTGTGAGTAGGCGGTAGCCCATTGGGGTGGGTGATATGTGGGATACGGATCTGCGTAAGAGGCATGATAATGTCCATGGGCGTTGAAAGTCACCAAACAGCTCCGATTGCTCGTTTGCCCCCTTATGCTACAAAAAAGCATAACTTATCACTTTGCGGCGGTATCATGTCCGCACGAGCCTGCAGCATGGCACTTTTCCCTAAACTCTTTATCCCAACTTATCCAGCTCTGTGCCTAAAAGCAGATTACTTAGTCGTATATTAATATACTAAAAGCCTATCTGCAAAATAGGTTTGTCCTAAATATCACGGCTCGTTCGGTCAAGATTGAAATCGGCTTACGAAGGCGCTCCGAGGGCTTTCACCTTATTAAACGATATTGTTTGATATAAGAGCACTAGGGGCGGATGAGTATCTGTAACAATTTAATAGATTATTAATTAACTTAACTCATTGTGAGATGAGTCCTTCTTTTCGGACTGAGCTGTGGAAGCGAAGAGAAGTCCAATACAGCTTCACCGGATTGCTACGTGTGAGACTGGGTTTGCGGTCCAAATGGGATCTCCCGCAGATGGGAGAGATGCATTCCGATATGAGAGTGCTTGTAACTAAATAGAATGGTTGACAACCAAGTCATTTTCGGATAGCACGATCCTTTGATGGTACAAAGTGATGTCGGTCACGCTGTGCGTCTTTTAGCGTATTTTGAGGAGGTGAAGTGACTGTTCCGAGGAATGGTTCGGCTTAATACCAGCAGCAGAATTCCATCTTTGGTCTTCGTCCGATAATGATGTCCGTAAATCAACAACAGTGCGGTTTGAACGCCATTTCTTACCGCGTACAACCGTACTGTGGAACCAGCTGCCTACCGATCCGTTACGGCTTAGGGGCCTTCCAGGGGGCAGCTCGCGCGCAGTCGCCAAAATTGCTTCGGCGCTGACGTGAAGTGTGAGGTGAGTGTCACCCACACTCATCTATAATAACAACTTGTATGAACGCGCCAATCTCAGGAACTACGGGCCCGAATTGAAATATTCCTATTGCGTTGGATAGCCTATTTATCGAGGAAGGCTACAGGCTATATACAATAACGCTACGTCTAGTAGGACCGGAGTTACGAGGGGTGATGCTAGTGGCTATATAAAATAGATTGCTTTCCCTACAAGTAATAGACAAGCAAATAATCAAAAATTTAGAAAATTCAATAAAAAAATTCTTAAATTATTTAGAATTGTTTACTATATTCTCATTGATTTACATAGTATTCTTGTAAATCAGTGTGTGCTCTAGTTCACTTGCCTCGGTGTCATTTTGTCGCGACAACCGTCACACGTTATTATGTATTAGCAACTTGGCCCGGCCTCACCGGTGAATAACAAAGCATGCACTAAAACCTTCCTCTGAGTCGCTCTATAGATTGGTGAAAAACACATGAAAATCCTTTCTGTAGATTTTGAGAAAATCGATCACATACAGACAGATAGACGGACAGCTTGGGGACTTTGTATAGATTTACTTCGAGTGATAATTTCCAATAGTACAATTTTTATGTGTTAGCTATTCAGCATAGACTATGTTATTTCTATCACAAATGGTTGTCAGGTAGATTTTGCTAACCGAGCAATAAGACCGCCTTGGTGCACATCAAATTATGTATGTGTAAATTAAATTAAACATAGATCTACAAAAATAATAATGTTAAAACGACTTCAATCATACACGTTAGGTTAACATTGCCAATGTGTTTATCTACACATGCTGTACAAAAGACATTTGAATATGAAATCGTATCTCTTGAAGTTTTGTAAATCAATGATCAAAAGTGCTATCTACACCGAAAAAATAATAAACACAATTTTCACATACATAGTTTCACGTGCACAAAAGCGTTTTATTGCTTGGGCAGAAATTTCTTTCTGACAACCAACCAAGAGAAATAAGGCAAAAGAAAAAGCTAAGGTATTCTCTCTTTATATCAAATCAATATAAAGAAATCAAACCATTTCTTTCTTACTCCAATAAAACTGTTCCGTTTTTTAAACAAAAGCCTAATGACATTAATAAAATTACATTTCACTATTCTTACCCACGTGCCATAGACAAATAAGGGCTGGGCGTAGACAGCGGTGTAAAAGCGATTTAGAAAATTAATATGACACAAAATTTGTTTGGACCTGTTACATTACAATAAAACTACGTTTACCGATTTTATCGCGGTTTAATTATTTATTTAATATCCATTTCATAGATAGTTGCTATAAAGCATTTGAAGTGTCGGGATTGTTAACTAACGGCTATTTTCTGTATTGTATCTATCGATACATTTGTACAATAAAGACAGAACTATGACACATTGTATGTGGAACTTGTGTCTTAATTCCATGTCAAGCAGCCGAAAGCATCGACCGAGTAACACTTGCGTAACCTTAAGAGAATATTGTCGCAATACGTGGCTTTACTATTGTCTATAGTTGACAGTAGTAGTTTAACATCAGGTAACATTTATGCCTGTTTTGGCTCTTACAAATATTTCACTGCCAAAATAACAGAAATAAAACTTATTTCCCAAAAGTGATAAAAATTTCCGATTTTCACAAACGGGCACATTGTTTAAAACTGTCCCCAAAACAAACAGGTCCAATCAGAAAGACGTATCACCTCTGAACGCGCATTAAAGTAAAACAACCCCCAAACAGGGGCTTCGTAACCGCCTCACGTACTTAATAGATACTTGTTGAGGATTTTTACCAAACGATTCAATTGTACGTCTTGATGTCAGTATAAATCACTTGTTGTTGTTTTCTGTTGTCCTGGTACCTCACGTTCCTGTATTATTTTATTTCTAAAGTTCCACGCTTAAAACTCAGTTTTATTGTTTAAACGAAACTATGTGGAAATTATAAATTTTCTGCAATGCTTGGTAATGCAGAGGAGGTTTCAATAAGATACGTATAGGCATAGGAAAGCTTCTATATTCCAAGCCTATGTCTTAGACATATATGAATAATTAAGGTCCACTGGGAACATAACACAAGCACTTCACAGCAATGGAGAAATGAGCGAGAGGATGAAATGTTTCACTAAATCTCTTCAAGGTGGGATGAAGGATGACAATCAACAGAATGATAATACGAAACTATGGGTTTCAATTTAAAAAGGGGAACACAACAATTATTAATAATATTGTCCAAGTTGTAATTGAATAATAAACTCGCATACAAATGACGCGCTCGGGCTCCGGAGACAGGCCCTGGGGTCCCGCGGGACACGCAGGGAACACTTAATTACACGCTCCAAATGCAGACAATGTCGCGAATTTCATATTAATCCTGCTGCAACATGGCTTATATGCTATGTTAATTGGCCAGGGATTGGCTTTATCGATTTACATACACGATGGCATCTTGTGATTCATATTTATTTTTTGCGAGCAGGGGATCTTGGTGTTCAGTAAAACTGCATTTAAATATTGTTAGCGAAGGTACAAGGGTATCCCAGGGCATAGGACACGTGCAAAGATAATATTTACACCGCGCATAAGATGCTTTTAAGCTCAAGAGAAAGTTGTCACACAAGCCCTATTACGTAATACGTAACAACAATCTCTAACACTATCTACTTCTTAAGTTCGTTACGAGTCCCAAGGCGATTTTGGCTTTTCCCTCGGGCTCTCTGTGGTCGTATCAAAAGGTCATTGTGTTTGTCATCCTGGCGACACAGGAATAGCAGTGGTGGGAACGAGTGTTTGGCCAAACCCGTTAAAATATCCCATTGAGTAGATGATTACTAGTCCGATGAGCTGTAGGGGCGAACGTAATAGCATCGTTGACAGTAGTAGGTCCCTCTGAAAAAAAAAAGGTGGATGGTTAATACATAGAATAGGTATTAGGTTATATTCGATAACACTGGGATACTAGTATAATATTAAGCACCCTTGATCTAAACATGTGTCTAGGTGAACCTGGCGAATACAGCTTGTCCCTGATAAATAATATAAAACAGTTTAATAACTTAAGCATAATTCTTACAGGTGTAGGTACTTACACTATCGGTTCCATCGGTCATTATTTATTAAATCTATGTCATTGTTATACAATTTGAACCGAGTGACAGTCACGATGTTATCTGTACAAGTAAAAAATTTTTGTCTATGGTATCTACTGTTTGCTCGTAAAAAAAAATAGTTTTTTTTATTATATTTAATGACATGGAATAATTATTAATTTGGATACGTTGGATTTACATTAGGATTTAGGATGCTTTTATCGCTTAGCTGGTTTACACACTAATAGAGTATATACTAGAATCTAGTAAGTATTATACACTAGGTTTAGGTAAATAATTCATTAACACCTTTAATACTTCACGGACCTCTGTAGTCTAAGTAATATTATTACTAGCTGCGCTGACTGGTTTTCGCGTAGTTATTGTTAACAAACTCGATGCGTGCTGGCGTTTTTTTTTTTTTTTTTTTTTTTTTCAGAGGGACCTATTACTGTTGGCGGAGCTGTTGCCCTCGCCCCTACAGTTCGTCGGATCTACGGAAGACTTTTTTGTCTTCAGGTTTTAGGTAGACGAAAGGGGGACATACCCCCCTCTTTTCCCGTAGATGGGAAGAAGCATACCGGAATTTTTGTGGGCATTACCCTATCGTGATTTATTTTTGGGACCGAAAAGGGGGAAACGGTCCCCCTCCCCACGCTAGTGGGACGGCGCGCGCACGGTGCCGTTTAATTTTACGGGACGTGTATAAGGAGAGTTGAGCTCGTCTTTCGGTTTAGCTTGTCAGAGGAGGCCGGCCTCCTCCCCCACCCACCGACGGATGGGGTCGATTTGCGTTTCAAATCGGCTAGAAGCCGTGATCATATTTTGTTTTTATTATTAGAGCTCTCTAAAATCGCGTTATTTTATTTCTACATTCATCTAAGCTCACGTCTCACGGATTCGAACCCGGGCTCGTTTCCGTAAGCGGTGTGTGAGTTTGCGTGCTGGCGTAGCATGGCCCCTATATACTAATAGTGTATTTTGTTAAAAAAAGCTTACGCAAGTAAGGAATTACTTTCTTTGGTATAAAATACTGTCATCATTATCATCTGTAGCTTGAAGATGTCCCCCAGAGAGAAATAACGCTATTGAATACAAAAAAATGTTCTAAGATTTGTAAAGAGTTGTTTTTAAATCTCATAATTTGAGTTCTGGTCAGTTGTCAAAAGTAATTCACCATAATCTTATGTCTAATTCTCTTTCACTGGATGAATTTTTCACACCAGGTAAAATAATCGGCCAACACACACTTGGCCGCTTTGACAATAAAACTGCAAGCAGCGCAAAACTTTCAAATTACCATTTCGATATGTGATGCGTGTCGAAAAGCTTTGTATAATGCCGTGGTGACCTTTATTTTTTTATTTACCAAGCTCATTTGGGAGGTGACATTTAGGCGGCGTTTTTATTGACGACGTGTGCGGAACATTAATTTTGTCCATTCCCGTAATGGTTTCCACACATTGTCTATGGCGCATAACTTTTTTTACGATGATGTAATTATTTTATGACATTTGGGCATTTTCTTTTTAGTTGTAATTAAAAATGTGCTACTTAAATAAACCGGAATTTTTGATATCTGTTATATGTTATTACCATAGATACTTACTTTATATAATATAGTTTCAATTATAATTAGGTAAGTAATCTGTTGCAGTTGTTTAATTCGTATGGCGTAAATCGTATGGTATTTTTTTTGTTTAAGCGGGGAAACGCATTTACGCGCCATCACTGGCCCTGGGTGGGGTCCTGTGGTGTGTGGGACTCCCGGTACATGATAGTGCCGAATACCCACATAAACCACCGCGAGTGCCATCAGTGCCGCCCTTGGTGTGGTGCCCCGGAACAACAAATCATCAGAGCACCTCGACGGCTAGTCAGCCCCCTAAGGGCCGGTCCCTGTACCTCCTCAGATGGGGTTGCCCCGCACTACAGCACAACCCCACCGATTTTGGGACAGTGTAATGGGGCGAGGTTCCCATCCTCGCCCCTTGCCCAGTGCGCGAAAGCGCCTCGTCCTTTTGCTCTTTGGTTCACCCCAGGCTACTACAGGCACTTGAACCATGGTGGGGACTATAAGTATACCTGTTACTATTACACCTATTCCAAATTTGATGTAAAATTTTTAAACAATGCTAACTGCGGTATTTCAGCCACGTAAGGTTTATAATGTATATCTTTCATAAAAATAAATAATAAAAAGCACGAATTAAAAAAAAAATATTTTTTATAAAGTACACCTTCCTTCAAAATAACAGCTTAGTTGGTCCAATACTTTTATATATCTAAGATAAACATAGATCAGTTAGCCAATCACGCATGACATTTTAGTTTCAACACCTATTTAGATTTTTTTGATTTAGTGCCTGCATCTATCTCCTGCATTACAGTATACACGGTATTTTGTGAGAAGTGTTACAAATCTAGGGGATTTGGGATTTATGCAGATAAATTCTCTAAAGACTATACGAGTCAATATTCGTTTAGAAGTTAGATAAAAAAGTAGGTTTATAAAAAATAAGTTCGATATTTTTATAAGACGAATACAGAATCGAATATTAAATAAAGTGCAACTATGAACAGAATCGCGTGTTCGGTTGAGAGTGTTTAATATTTCATAATAATTATGCAATTTAATGGTAAAATGCTCGAATTATTTATCGGATAAACCGATAAAGCAACGCGTGCTTGCGGGCTTACGTAAATAATGACATCGAATCACTGAATTGTTTATGGTATTGACCATAGAGTTTGATTGTGAAGTATGAATAGAAGTGGACAGTCGACACATATATCTTAAATAACATTTAATCAGGGAAAAGCCATTTAATTCGCCATCATCAGCATCAGTTTTTATCTGCCAATTACCAATGAACGCTATCACTGGTGGTCCCACGCAACTGACATCCTATGCGGACCGGTTACTGCACGATGATGGTCCTCCTATTGTGGATAATTATGCAAAAGTTCTCTTCCTCCGTGTACCTGATAATACCATAGAAGTTATAGATTACCTACTCGATTTTAAAGGTTACAAACATAAAAAATAACATCAACGGTAAATGTTATATCCGTTTAAATTGATAATAAATGTTTAACTATTGATATGACTTCAATGACAGATAAGTCAAGGCTACAGCGCTTCTCAACACTTTGTAAAAGGCATCGTAACTTATAAAGTACTCATACCCTTCATTGGGTTGTTTTTTATTTATTTATAATATAGATAAAGGAGTGATCGGAACCTTTCAACGACTACCGACGCCCATGAACAGCAGCATAATTATGCCAATGCGTTGCCCTCCTTTTCACTTTACAATCAAATATACAAAAGGTATCAAGTGAGCAAGAGGTACCTCCCCGGTTGCGCCGGCCCAATTCCGTTACATAGGAGGATGTAGTGTCATGCACCATATATATCACTACATCTTCCTGTGTAACATGGCGCTACTTCTCACAAACCTTTACCTATGTATGATTAGTTCTGATGGTTGTATAGATTAAGGGGAGAAGCGTAGTTTGGGGCAGTTGTGAAAATATAAATATAACATATGAATATTATTATCAAACTTAAATCGGACCGTATTTTGATATAAATAATTCTATTGAAAACACACAAATTTCTCTACATTGTATTAATTATATTGTGTGCGGTATTCCTTTTTAAATCTTTTTCATAGTTTAAAAGTAAGTGAATAGGGCAATTATCGTTCTAACGTTAATGATTAGGGCAATTCTCGTTTTTCAATATTTTTGATACATTTTCTAAATTAATTTGATAGCTCTTGGGATAAACGACAAGTAAAATTATTAATTAGCATTTGTTCATGCAGTACTTTAGTTAGATTTTGTTAACTATCATGTAAAAATGTGGCTAAGTGTGAAAAATCCAATAGTCTATACTTCTTTAACTTGAGCCTTAGAATCTCTTCGAATATTCTTCATGGTTCAAATGTACCCCCTCAGCCCCCCGAGGTCTGTCCGGTCATTATAATAATAGTCAAAATAACTATTATACGCTTTAACTATTACACGACGGATCCCCCTTCGACGCCAAATCTAGTCGCCCCACGAGCACTCAGATTATTTCCATGAAACTGTTTTGGGCTCGTCTTTGCTTCCACGGCATCAGACCAAACCCGAAAATGAAAAAAACGGGCGCTTAATTCCTTGCCTACTTTAAAAGTTTGAGAGCCGTCACAAATCGCGGTGACGGTGTTTGTTATTAGTTAAGTGATAGCCGTATCGCTCAAGAGTCATTACGGTAATTGTCAACGCGTGTGCCATCAGATATATCGCGTCGAATTGTTGTCGTGACGGTAATCGAACGTGTACACGGGCCTTTAGCACGAATGTTCTTTTTAAATTACAAAGCAGATAGAAGTAGCAACCAACCTACAAAGTGCAGTACCAACGTACAGAATTATTGCATCATTTAAGTTTCTTTTTTTCAATGTATTCGATTTTCAAAAACATAGGATTTGATATGTCTCCTTGTATAAGTCCTTAAGGAGCGTTCAAATGTTACATTTGTGTGCGTACGGTGTTCATCTCTCGACTTTCGCTGCGAGACGAAATACCTCAGTTTTTGCTGGGGACTGCACTATTTCAAGTAAACACACAGAAGTACCACATTGTTAGTGTACCCATAGGCACACTTCATACACATCAGCATAGAGATTATGCAGACAATTTGCCTGCAACCATCCCTGTAGGCAACTTTTTTTTTATAGAATAGAGGGCCAAAAGAGCAATCGGAGCCTTTTTACCAATACCGACGCCCACGAACATCCAAATAATTACTATGTCGATGAGTTTCCCTCATTCACCCTCCTCCCAATGGGCCACCGGCTGCTCACTACGCCGCACGAGACGCGAGACTAAAGATGTCACTTTACGGTGGTATTATGTGAGGTACTTCCCCGGTCGTGCCGGTTCAACTCCGTTGCATAGGAAGAGGTATTGTAACGCACCATGAATGGCACTACCTCCTCCTATGCAGCATGGCTCTACCCCTTCCTTTACTTGACATACTCTCGCAATTCTCACAGAACGCGACAGCAGAACTGTCTCTTTGTAACGGTGTTTGAAAAAGTATCAGGTGCAGCTGTACCACTACCTCTTACATAAACTTAAGATATTTTACTCACTTTACAATTATAACCATCACCAACAACAATTAAATCTTAGTATGAGGTAGTTCCTGCTTTGCAGCGGAATTGGACTGGCATGAGCGTAGAGGTACCTCCCGCTCACATGATACTGCCGTAAAGTGACAGCTATGCTGCGATTACGTGTGGTCCAATGGTGGAAGGGCCAGGAGGGCAACCCATCTGCGTATGTGGATGTAAGTGGGCCTAGATATAAATGGCTGAAATTGAATAAAAGTATGACGTAATCATTTCGAGGATTACAACATATTAATGTTGCAATTTTGAGTGTAATTGTCGCACTGTTATCGATATTTTAAGCGCATGCGGACCAGAAACATACCGTTCCCTTCTCTCTTCCAGCGATGTGCATGGCCGTGTCGCAGTGGCCCCACTTCTCGCCCCGGCGGCTGCTGGAGCGGCCTCGTCCCGAAGATTGAGAGGGAAGAAGAAAGGGAACCCTGGCGTTTACCGGATCTACGGCCTCCTTTGCATTATATGAATGATAGTGGTTGGTGAAATCAATTTTTTTTTTAATATTTAACTTAAAAATAACACGCACACTAAAGTGCAAATTTAGGCCCAAAACAAATTTATTTCTAAAACCTACATTTTTTAGAATATATATAGTCTTTATAGTATTCCTTATTTTTAATTTTATTTAAGTATAAGGTGACAGGTTTAGCATGCTACCACAGTTTGGGAGCAGAGTAGATTTAAGACAATTCTAAGTGGTACAAATTCGATTCGTCTGTGACGCAGTATTCCTGAATTCATGCGGCCCCCCATTACCACGTACCCTCTTTCTGTCACCAGACTGTATCTCCTGAGTCGTAGCTAGACAGTTGAAATATTCATAGATATTTATGTTTGTTGGCAACGTGACTTCTATGAATATTTAATACTTAAGAATAGGATAGTTTTAATGCCGTTTATCCTCGATTTCTATAATAACTAAAATACTAATTATTACTAAATTAATAGATAATAAGCATACATAGTTATATGTTCATATAGTTCCAGTACTTGTCTATTCCAACAGTTGTCAAATTTCCATTCGAAACGCACGGCCCACACGTTTTAACGATGCTGTTTTCTATACACGATAATCATGTCTAATTGGTCCTTAGATTCGACACCGCAATTAAATAAGGATTATTGCATCTAGGTAACGGAAAATCGATATAATCACTCGAGTTCACCTGCAATCGATTGTATGTTTTGGTGAGGGGATCCGTAAGCACAGATGATAAATCGTTTCACGCGATGTACCTTTGATTTGTTATTTAGGCCTGTTAAGTCACTATTATTTCATTGGTATACATTTATGTTATCATAGAGGTACCTCCTTGGCGTTCAATGAAAGAGGCCTATGTCCAGCAGTGAACCGATAAGGGCTGATAATGATAATGATGCATAATTACAGTGCTCACGGGAAAATTCCTATACGTAGTTCCCGCAACTCCAGTGTACTAGAGTTGACCAAAATTCGTTGTCCAACGGAACCGGCTGATACCGAAACTTATATGTTACGAGTACAATCATATAACGCACAACACGGGGCGATGATACGGCCAATTACAGTTTTACCATAAGTTATATACATATTTAGAGAGAGGTCGCGCCATGATACATTGCAGCCATATTCACATGATACCTTCCTCCGTAAATAGCAATGCTGTCACGTTCCCCGCCGTTTGTTCCCTGTGAGCCATTGGAGGCAAGGATGGAAGGAGCAAGTCTGCATAATATGTTGACGGGCGTCAGTAGATACGAAATTTTATTAGCTGTCCCAACTTGGTATATCTTTACATTTATTTTCAAATTATTATAAGTTTGAAAAATACACGTAATTAATTTCTGGGATCTCAAAACGGTAATATCGGTAGCAAACTGTATTAGTTATTTAACTATAACTATGCTCATGGCATGTTATAATATTTTTTCATATTTTCTATTCTAGTAGAATGTCCTACTTCTACTGTTCTCTACTGGCTAGGGTGGCCGGACGGCCAGGTATCTAATACAAATGCCAGGAATCAATTCAATACACAGAATTGTACTTTTAAGCTACCTACTATGGGCATCCTGCCTGCAGGGGCCATAGCCCATAACCAAAAGACTGCTATTTTTCGTGTTACCAGCCGACCGGTCAGATAGTTCCTAATAAAATATCAGCAATCGATTCAATACACATAATTATAGTTTTAAACTACGTAATATGGACATTCTGTCTGCATAGGCCATACCCAAAAAAAAAACTGTTGTTAAGGGAAATAAAATGTAACACTTTCTTTAATATTTTATTATAATTTAACATTATTTCTTCTTCAGATCGAGATAGCTGCGCCGCATGTGTCGCACCGTTGCCGCTACTACCGCCATCTGCCACAGCACCACATTAACCTTATCACTGATACCTAAATGACGCACCAAATGTTTAAGCTGTACCTCCATAGATGTCACTAATGCAGTGAAATAATTACTTCACCGTTAATGTGTAATTGCCAAAGAGAAAGAAATGATATTAAATTAACAGTATAATAACGACAAGAAGTGAGTTCGAGGAGTAGGTGTGTCATTATATCAATGGCAATGTACATATATGAGAATTTACCTTGAGCTAATAGTATGTATTCATTCAGTATGTGTTAATAAGACCTACATTGTTTAATAAAACCAAAGTCAGTATGATTATTATTATTCTAGTCATATTTTTAGGGCAGGGCTACACAAACAAGCTTCAATAAAAAATATTTAGGAAAATGTATTTATGTACTCTATTATTCACTCTAGTTTACGTACCTACCTACTTAAAAGATGTTAATTATTAGGTGATGTAGGTAATAAATAAAAAGTAAAAGCAGAACATAAGTAAATTTTTGTAACCAAAAAGTTAGAAAGAAGATAAATATTTTAGACGATTTCTATGCGTTACTTGTTTTCGATCAATTTTACCTACATCCTCGCTAGATTAAGTTCATGACGTAATGTCCCATATGTAGGTACCTACTTACTAATGAATTACCTATGTTGGCATATGAAATTAGCGAGCTCACTTTGAGCAGCCCTGATGTAGTATATAGTTCTGTAGATAGATGCAAGTGTTAGGTAACACAAAAAGCAATGTAATGAATTTAATTCATATAAAGTCCTAGTCAAAGATATAAGGTAGTATTTCTTTAACTTTTCATAACATCCCTATTTCGTTAGCACGTGACTGTACAGAAAATTGGCAATATTAATTAAATTTAGATTAGGTGCATTAGAATTGCAAAGAATGTAAAAATACTTAACACTTTGGCCAAAGAGTTACTTTTATTGTAGCATTACTTTAGAAATGTCTGCCTTGTGTTCTTGTAGTGAGCTTTTTCAACCACATATGGTGTTGTCCCGGTTTCGAGTCCCAGTCTCCAGGTCGGACCAAATAAGGTGTGGGATTTTTCGATTTTTCATAAGTAATCTGAAGTCGAGAAGCATGTCATATGCTTTATCTTTTTTCTGTCCTATCGCAATAGGGAATGACGTTATGCACTTCTGTTTGCGCTAAGAGTATTTTTGCAATTGAATATCAACAACATATCTTCACGCCAGCTCCCTTATGGGTAAGTATTAGGTGTGCAATTGAATATCGATCTTGATTATGCCCTTCGTCTAAACCAGGGTTTTCGTTACATACTGTATATACACATTACACCAGTGGTAAATTTAATAAAACCTAAAACCATACACAACACTTTTTGCCTTCGAAATAAAGTAAACACTGCGAAGTGTTTACTTTATTTCGAAGGCAAAAAGTGTTAATTTGTCTATGGCTAAGCGACACTTCAGTTCTCCTGTAACAGTAGATGGTGTGAATTAATTAAATAACCAAAATGACGGAAACCAGGCTTGTAATATAGATATTTTCTTTTCAAACCAAAGTATAATCTGTTAGTTTTATGTGCTGTTATAAGATACGCATGTGTATTCAATACCTAAATATTGTATGTATAGTTTATGTGAACATTGTAATTTAAGATTCTTTGTGATATTGTATGTATCTGTTGTAACTTAAAGAACGTAGATGTATGTAGCTGCACATACTATAATACATCAATAAATTTTATGCAACTAGTTTTAATTTTATTAAAGTGTCCACCCATGACTATGGTTGTTGTTAAGCTTCTGAAACGTCTGCTCGATATATAATTAAATAAACCGCGATAAAATCCGTAAAAGTAGTTTTATTGTAATGACTAAAATTCGCGTAAACTTAAGACATCAAAAGTACACAAATGAAATTTTGTAAATGGTTGACTAACGTGGTGTATCCACATCTGTGTTAATCAATGTTCTTGATGTACATGTCTAATAGCAATTAAATGTATGTCCATGACATTAGTATTTGTATGCCCAGTTATAACATGAAGGTATCCATCCATAAATTTCTTATAAAAATTATAAGAATCATTATTCTCTAGATATTTGTTAGCATCTATTTCAGCTGTTTCAGAGTCCCTTATAAGATTTTGGTAACCAAAAGCACCTGCAGCATCAGTAGAGCCATCTATACCATCAGTACCGGCGCTTAGAAAATAAACTTCATATTTTCCAATATCCAATCCAGTGATTGCTTTAGAAAATTCCAATGCAAGTTGTTGATTCCTTCCGCCTTTTCCATTGCCTTTCACTTCCACCGTTATTTCTCCACCAAGGATAAAACATATATCCTGCAATTTTATTTCAGTCATTAAGGCATAGTCGACAGGCTTAAATCCTGGGATATTCATAGATTTTAATTCTTGGTCAAACACATTTTCTTCTATTGTACTATCTTTATAATCAATAACAGTATTCACTAGTTTTGCATATGTATCTGCCACATTTGTAATGTTGCCGACTATGGTATCAGAAATATTTATTGGTAAATAATTCTTCTTTCTTGCTTCTGTCATGGCAACTTCAATGCTATTTTTATTTGATCCAATCAAATAATTATCAACATTCATTTTTGAAGTGCACTTGCTTTTATTACTCTCTAGAACACTTTTAATTGAGTATGGTAATTCGTTATAAAGATTATATTTATGTATGATGTCTAAAGCATCAGAAGGAGCATCACTATTTTCAAAGGTAGGACCACTAGCCACTATATCTAAGGAGCCTACTACATCTGATAGTATTAGGCTCACAACTTTAGCAGGGTATGCATATAATGCAAGTTGTCCCCCCTTTAAATCGGATATTTTTCTTCTAACGATATTGAGTTCTCTTATATCAGCCCCACAGTTTGCCAGTTTTGTTATTAAAGAACACTTTTCATCCAGAGTTATTGGAGCTTTAGGTAAAGACAACAGGGCTGAACCACCACCAGATATTAAGACAAGCAGAAAATCACTTTCTGATAAATTTGATACCAAGTCTTTAATTTTTCTCGCTGTGTTGCAAGCATCTGTATCAGGCAAATTATTTTGAGCTCCTTCATAATAGCTCATGTATAAGTTTTGTGAATTAACTTTGTGACTTCCCAACGGTATGCTTATGATACCCTGTTTAATATTCGGATATAACATTTTGTCTATTTCGCTAGCCATGTTTTGTACAGCTTTTCCAGCACCAACAACATATACATTTTTGTCTTTTAAATTATAAACTTTATTGCTTATGATCAACTGTTTTGTTAATGCATTAAATTGTACAGACTTTGTAATTAACTTTTCTGGCAATGCCGCAGATACACAACATTTAAAAATATGATTAAGGTCTGAAATAATATTCCGATTCATTATGAATAAGGTATAAAAAATAGCAAACTACACTTCAATATGATAAACCTTTTGTGACCGATCTCAATAGGCTAAACACTGATAATGAAGACAAATCATATGAATGTTGGAAATTATGTCATAGACTAAGAATAAACATCTTAGTAATAAGATTATACAAGATAAACTGAAGTAGCGGATAGACAGTGTCAAGCAAAATTGTTGCATTTAAACATTGAACTATTACTACTGTGTAATTATTATTAAAAGCATAGAACAGAAAATCGGACGAGACGCCTATATTCTAAAATAATTGATATATAGAAGATCAAGCACAAGAATTTCTGTACTTGTTTTTCGAAATTATAGATTTGGTTATTTTGGATCGATTTATGCATGAAAAACGTATTATGCTTTAGAGCTTTAGACCAAAGACTACTATATACTAATACCAGTACTTTTGACTATATAAGTCAATAGTGGAGTGTATTTAGTATTTTTTAACTTCAAATTAGATACTCCAATTACACAGTAACCATGGATTTGTGAATTGTGACGTTAGCTGTTTGACAGTACAAAAAACCACTAATTGTGTATTTTGATTTTTGAATTTTAACACATGGCAACTCAAATATAATCGATCTGATATTATATAATAGCAGTCCCGGTTTCGCACGAATATGTCACGAAATATAAAAAAATCATTGAATTTTAATTCCTGCATCGTAGACATTACAAGTTTTACTGACAACAAATTAAATTTATGATAGAACAACGTCTATCGGGATTCAGGACATATAGTTATCAATTGTTTCCGCTTAGCTCCTGCAACTTACTTTGATATTTTTCACATCATTATGGAAGTTTTAATCATCAAAATGCGTTACGTAGCATATGAACATATGATATAGGATTGATTCACTGATAATATAGGATTCTAATAGTAAAATAATTTTCTTAATCTGTCCAGTAGTTTCGGTGCCCATTCAATGCAAACAAACAAACAATCATATGTTTCCTCTTCATACTATTAGTATAGATTATATAGAAAAAAAGCCAGCATGAAACGCCTAAAAAGTCGAAATTAGATCAGTCTTAAATGATCTGAGCCTATATCACACATTGGTAACACCACATTACCTTGAACCGATAACGTTGCGTTGTAAGCTTTTGAATATGCCGCTCAAATATTGCACTTTTTATTACCTATTTATTTTAGTATTTAAATAGACTTTATTATGCAATTGAGGTTATTACTTCATGTGGCAATAGAATAATAAAACAATGGACCTAATTTAAAAAGTTTTTCGGACCTGAAACTTATGTCGCGGAAGCGAAGAGAAGCCATACAACTTAATTGGTTTGCTATGAGTGCTCGTCGGGCGATGAGAGTAGGCTTATAGTCGAAAAAGGTACCAACCCCCTGTCACCCGCAGATGTGAGAGATGTATCCAGATATGCTAATTCAGCTATTATTTTCGGGGACAGAGAAAAAGTTTAGCATATTTCTTATTCTCTAACACCTGGTAATAAATTTAAATAAGTAATTCACTAGCACTAGTAAATATGAAGCTTACAGCATTTTTTTGGACTACTTGATTCATTTGGGATACTTTTCTCCTCAATTGCATGTAAATTTATTTGATCTTAGACAATTAATTCTCATATATGGATATGAGAAATGAGTAGGGAGACTGCATGATGAACGATGTTCTCCTGACTGTCAAGATCTTTTTGTCAGGAAGGTATGACTGGATCATCCTGAAGTTATATCCAATTCTGAGGTTTGCAATCTCCTGCAGCACAGAAAAAATCATGCTTCTATGTTTTGAAATCAAAATATTCTGCTATAAGAAACATTTTGAACTGATATATATTCATTTTATACTAAATTAATATGACCACCTGTATTTTTTTTATATAATAGGGGAAAAACGGGTAATCAGAGCTTTTTTACGATTTCCGACGCCCATGGACATCCATATAATTACTATGCCGATTTAATACTTAATGTTTCTGATTGGTGGCTATATTAATTTATATCTACTTCAAATTTGCATACATGCCCTTCTGATTTACTGAGATACTAAGAATGCAACCTCTACTATATCTATAGACAAATGTCTAAATTTTCTGTTTACCTATCCCACTAATTACTGGTATGGCAGCACTAAGTCAAACGTCACGAATTGTCATTCTAAATATATTTTGTCTATGCCTTTTCCTGACAAATAAGTGTATTGAGAGGTTGGTTTGCTGTTTCTGTATCCGTTTTAATCAAGAAAATCCTTAATTATTTGAAGTAGAATGACTACGATGTTATTAAACGACTTGTGCACTAGTGTTTAACGTGATTATTTCAAATCGAAGTGCTCAGTATTTTTTTTTAAACCAATCCTAACCTCAGTGTGTTCACTAGTGACATAGCCGCTTTATTTTTCAGTAACAAAAATGGGTCGTTATTCTCGGGAGCCTGATAATCCAGCTAAGTCATGCAAGGCGCGTGGCTCAAATCTCCGAGTTCACTTCAAGGTACGTAATTCTCTCCACATGGAATGTTTACATGATGTTCCCGTCACGTTAATTTGAGCTACTGCTTTCAGAACACGTATGAGACAGCTATGGCTATAAGGAAACTGCCCCTGCGTCGCGCTGTACGTTACCTTAAAAATGTAACTGAAAAGAAGGAATGCATTCCTTTCCGTCGTTTCAATGGTGGAGTTGGACGATGTGCTCAAGCTAAACAGTTCGGTACTACACAGGGACGTTGGCCCAAGAAGTCCGCAGAGTTCCTGTTGCAATTATTGAGGAACGCTGAATCAAACGCCGATTACAAAGGCTTAGATGTTGACAGGCTCGTCATTGACCACATCCAGGTAAGATTCATGTGTCTAATATAGATTATAATGTAATGTTTGTTATAATAATATTGTCTGGCGATCATTGTTCGTACCCATACAATAAGAAGCAACAGTTACTTTCAATTTCTCACTTAATTGACATGTATTGTATTAAGAATAATTATGTAAATTGACTTAACCTCTGCAAAACTTTTGTCAACAAACAATACTTTGGGATATAAAAATTATTAATTGAAAGGTAGTCTTAATAAAGTATATTTAGTGATGAAATAAGTGCAATTGCAAAAAGAGAATTTGTTGCTTGATTGGCGTCTAATGAATCCAAAAAATAATATTTTATTTTTCCGTGGCAGTATTTGTTCATAAGAAACAATGTTATTGTATGTTTTAAAATTCATAATTTTAAAAGTAGTGAATTCATGTTAATTTTGCCTTAGAACTGGCATAACTGCCAGACTCTTCTTCAAGCCTTCCAGTTCAAATTATTGATGCATCTTATCAGTTAATATGTAAAGAGAACTAGTTACATCATTACTAGCTTTAGCATGCATATGGAGACATTAGAAGTATAATGATCAAAGTTCTAAGAGCTACAACTAAATCTTGGAAGTTCTTGAAACTTAATGTATATCACTGTTATTGTTTTGATAGGACAGCTCTCTTTTGCCATTCTGTTCTCTTCCGCCCACGTTAACAATATATCAAATGAAAGTTTAAAATAAAGAAACTCATTTAGCTTTAGTTGAGTCAAAGTTGAATAAATATTTTTTTTCACCATTAATAAATATCTGGTTTATATTTTCATGAAGTACTGGTTGCCAATCAGATTATCCTTAGAATACAAATTTTGAATATCACTCATAAACATGTCTCATTTTTATTGTATTGTGCATTGAAGCATATATTTATATTGTTCTGTACTTGGTGTCCATTGCTTTGAAAGAACCTTACTATAAACTACTTGTTTGGACTAAATATTTGATGAGACTAGTCTCACTGAATCTTTAGTATTTACTGTCACTATACTCAACATTTATGTATCAATTTTTTTTCCTAGAACAAAATTGAAAAAAAAAAATGTATTACAAAACCTACAAGACACCACAATGTAGTAGTAGCACCAGTGCTTATTCTGCAAACGTCACAGACCATACATCGAGCTGTCAAGATTTTATTTATTGAATTTCAATGTCAGCTTGGGATAGCTTAACCATAACAAAATTTAAGATGTTGGTTGTCTTACTAAGAATCACAACCTCTGTGTATGACGGGTTGGTTTCAGTTGGAACCAATAGCTTTGTGAAAGTTTGAGTTCTGTACCATTCGCACGGATCTCAAATCCATGCAAATGGTACAGAACTCAACTCACAAAAGGTATAGTCAACTAACCCTAGAAAATACATTAGACTAGGACTAACACACATAATATCATCACATAGACAAGCAATTAATCTTTGTTGTAATATTTTTTTAACAAAGTATTTTCACAAATTATGTTACCAATTCAACACACAACGTTAGAGTGAAGCAGAAGTTATAACTCATTTACAGTCAATTTAAATAATTATTCCAAAATTAAAAATAAATAATTTTTAATTGGTGACCAATTGGTGGAAGTGCATTAATTTTCTTAGCACATTTAATTGTTATTTGTTATACTCATTCCATAAAAATTTGTTGAACTCTCAACTCAAGATTTTCTACATCTTGCCTTGTTTAATAACAGTGGTGGACAATACATTACTTTCAACTATTTTAAACTTGTAACACTAAATAAATGTTTTTGTAATTTTCACCTTTGTCATGTTACTGCTGGGTCCAACTTATTTTTGGTGAGGGGTGGCAATAGTCTCACATGTATATAATATATATTTAAGTTAATATAACAAAAATATATTCTAGATTTATTATTGTACTGCCTTTTTTGCTTGACATAGCTTATATGTATTTGCTACTGTTTTCAAAAGGCAAATACTAACTGTTTGAAATATCAGCAAATAACTATGTTTATAACATAATTATAATATTTCTAACTCACATGAACCAAAGATTAAGTTTGTGAAAGTGAAAAAAAAAAATTGTGATGTGTGTTTATTAGCAATACCTTGTCCTGTCATATGTTACACACTTAACACATATTAATTACATAATTTTTAAATTCCAGGTGAACAGAGCTCCCTGTCTCCGCAGACGTACATACCGTGCTCACGGTCGTATTAACCCTTACATGTCCTCGCCATGCCACATTGAGGTCTGTCTGAGTGAACGCGAAGATGCCGTAGCTCGGGCAGCCCCTACTGATGATGCGCCAGCAAAGAAGAAGCTCTCGAAAAAGAAGTTGGCTCGCCAGAAGGAAAAGATGATGAGGGAATAGACATAAGGGTTAATAAACAACTTACCAACTATAATTTTTATTATTTATAATAATTACTAACAATGGGTATTGGTGAATGAGTGATAACAAATTCATTGTAAAATCATTACGGATCTTTTTGATCTCATAAATCTCATTGTAAAATTCATTTAAACGAGTACAAGAGATCGTCACTACTGTGGTGTTGAAGAGGCTGTGGAGCAGCACGTACTCGCACCTTGGCCAGGGTGTTAGGTGTAGGGGATCACTGTCAGGTGTATTCCAAGCTATGGTTGACAGTGAGTGTTCCTGGATCCATTTGTACAAGTCTAATAACTATCAGAGGAAATGGGAATGTAATAAATCTCCATTCCCACCTGAGTTATATGTTGGCAGGCCTATGATTGTCAACGAACAGCTGCAATGAAGATGTCCCTAGTAGGCTGCAAGCTTTTAATTTTCGTGAATGTTGCACCAGGTTTTTTCTTTATTTGGACCTGAACTTATCATTTGAAATCGAATCGAACCCAATGTAGTCTCATCAGATGGCTATGACTGCTTGTTGGGCGACGAGACAAGTTTAGGGGTCGAAATAGGAGTCCCATGAGTTAGTAGTAGCTAATTAACTATTATTATCATAGCCAGAGAGCCTGCTTTCCTGACGACGTGGGGGGACGTTCGTTCGCGGTAACCTCTGCGCTGACGTGAACGTGGATCAAGGAGAGGATCCAGATTGGGGAATACCAGGATCTAATAAATTTGTTAAGCAGTCTTTCTTCAGGACTAAGGACTCCTTAGTCCGAAATCCAAAACCACAGAAAACCCACACTACTGTGACACGGCATTTCATGACGGTATCGTTTGAGCGATCCACACGTGCCGTCTTGGTTCGGCGGCTTCCCGGCCGTGGCACTACCTATTACGTAACTTAATTCTAACAAGTTGTTTAACATTGAACAATACACAAATCGGAGACTTCCGACGACTACCGACCCAAGGATATCATAATTATGCAGATGCGTTGCCCTCCTTTTTTACCTCCCCCAATTGACCACCGGCACACGCGACACCGTAGGTGTCACTACGGTCCTATCAAGTGAGCGAGAGCTACTTCGCCGGTCGTGCTGGCTCAATTCCGTAGCATGGGAGGAGATGTAGTGTCATGCACCATGCATGGCACCACTTCATCCTATGCAGCATGGCTCTGCCTCTTATGTCAATACACTTGTTTAATTTTTTTTATTAACGAGCAATCTGATCCATTAACATACGCACGGTTAATGGTTGTGCAGACACGTTGCTCTTTTGCTACTCGTCGGTACCCAGATGTACAGGCAGATGGAAGAACATACAGATCGCCGGAAAGTGATCCTTCAAAGGGCGTTTTATAGTTCCGGGGGACAAAAGATTAATTGGAGCTATTTTTGTAGCCATACCGACGCCCATCCGCTTTAGTAGATGCGATAGCGTTCTTTACCCCATTCCAATGGACCAGCGAATATTACACGACACGCAGCATAACCTTACTTATTTAGCCATTTTTAAGATTTGTTAATTTTCCAATTTTGTTCCTCCGTTCTCCCTGCCTCCCATTAGCGAATTGGCGTGAAGATGTATTGTTGTTGAAACAAATTTGAATTTCGAATTATCATGTGAGCGGGTGATATCTCCCCAACCGTGCTGGCCCAATTCGGTCCAATGCAGCATGAAACTAACTCTTCATTTGCATTTATTGCTCTCTGTACTTAATGAAATTAGAACTACTTTAAATTTATGTCGCTGCCACGTTTTCATTTTAATGTTGAACATTTTTGTTACAAACTACAATTTATGTATATTTGTTTTTATAACGTGCGATTTGAAAGTCACTGGTAAAGTCAATGTTAACTTATATCCCGGTATAAATTTCCAATTTTTTCAACTCTTTTAACTTTTCTGTCACGCCATCTAGCTCTATTTCTAAGAAATAGTTAGCTTCTGCCAGATCTGCGGCTTTTTTTCTGGCTGCTAAACGTTTCATTTCGGATATGTTAATTAGATTTTTAAGTTGCTCATTTTCGTTTTGCAATTTTTTTATTTCAAGGCCATAATCCATTTTTATAAAGATTTATTTCGTTTAATTTGTTCTGAGGTGTTGCTGTTTTATTTCTTTACAATGTCTAAGGATTTCTTCTTAGCTTCGTGAATTTCGTGTTTTAATTGCGAGTTTTTTTCATGGAGTCGTATGGCCCTATACATTTCTAGGTGTTGTCTTTCCGTAGATTGAAATAACCGATCTTTAAGACGTTGATTTTCTTTTTTAAGACACTGAATATTGCTTGAATTTTTTGAACATTGTTTTGGTGATTCACACATAATTTTTACTTATGACAATTATTTGGACAATTATTTTGACGTTAGCGTCCTATGGTTAGTCAATAAGTTCACGTCAAACATTGATTTTAATGGGTCTTATTCGTTTGAGGTTGAATTGATTAAATAATTTAGTAAAACATTGATTAAAAAAACACTTATGGTACTTTAGTCCGCTATTGTTTTTTTTTTACATGACATCATTTTTTATATCTCGTACCTTCATTCGTTTCTTAAGGAATACTAGTATATAAAATTATATATTATTACCATATATAAGCTTTTAACAAACGAAGACTAGTTTAATAGAGATAAGCACCAATATTTCATGAGTCTGTAGTCTTTGGACAATGAATGGACTGGGAAAATTAATGACATTGATTTTTTGTAAATCAAAGGTCGAAATGTGCGTTAAAATTGATTTTATTCCCCGACGCAGCTAGCCGCAGGTTTCATTCCGCATAAATGTTATACGGAGTACAGACGCGACGCAGTATTAGATACTCTCGTCCAATACACTCCAACAGGCTGCATGAACACTCCACAATCACAGGTCGGCTGGGCAAAACACGGGATCAACGCTTTAGATGTTTCGAAAGTCGGACACGTGGTGAGTAAAAATCTGAAACACTTACTTACGGGCAAAGCAAACGGGAAAAAATCCAGAGGCAGAAACTCAATACGCCAGTCAGATCAAATCAGCTCCGCCCGGTACAGTGTGATGCCATCCATATCGCCGCAGACAGATCAAGATGCACTAGAAGGTGGTATGAGAGAAAATTATTCATTGAAGTCAGAACCATTTGCATTAAGGACACAACACAGGGAAGAGAGGACTTGTTCGATCTTCCACCTGTCCCTTACCGGACTAGCACACTGAAGCCTTCGTGCGAGCATTACACCTGAGACGCCTGCAAATATAACTATGTAATGTTTTTTTCCGACATCTTTTTTGATAGAATAGTGGGGCAAACGAGCGATCGAAGCCTTTTACGACTACCGACGCCTATGAACATCCACATAAGTACTATTCCGATGCGTTGCCCCCCCCCTCCCCTGGGCCACCGGCTACAACACACATATATAATCTGCGACAAATTTAAATTGTCTGGCTATCACGGTTCTTGGGGTACCGCTTGATAACATACAGCTGAGTATCAGCTAATGAATTCCTGATGATGATGAAAGTTTAGGAAGCAGGTATACCAAATTACTTGACGATCTAAGTGTTTAATAGACTCAAACATCCCTAATGCCCTACAACTCTTACGGGAAATAAACGTGCCTTCCTATCTGGTACCTTACATAATGGCTAGGGTTGACAATTTTATTAGATGTAAACGTTACGATGAAACTAACAATACGATAACCGGCCGGCTGCATTGATAACGTAGAGGGTATAACTACATTCGCGCAATAACACAATCAAATGAGTGTAAAAAATACCGTAAATATTATTTATATCTGTTTGCTGGCGTTATTATTACCAAATCAATTAAATAACCGTTACGACTTGATAAAGATTCCTCAATTGATGGAATGAAAGAGACGAATTATCATTACGCTCTCTCCCTGGCAGGACCCGCATATTCGGAACTTAACTATGACTCGGAACGTTACTATGACGTCATACTTTTCCGTGTATGCAGCTAGCGTTATAGATTCACAAGACATTTTCACGTTAAAAATATGAAATATATTCCGTATTACCGTCCGGGTACCTAACATCACGGGAGTTAACTGTTAAACTTGTCCACAGATATTAAGAAGAAAGAAATATAACAACTTTCCATTCTCCTGCCTACAGCAGGAGTAGTAACATAGAACAAAGTTTCGTTAGCGTGGTCCTTTACGATCGTCAATCTGACTTGAATGTAGGCAAGTCAGGTCACGGGGGCCGACTTTTCTATACTGCGACAGCGACTATTATATTGAGGGCGTGCACAAAGGCCCCCTTTGCCAAGCATATGCATCCCTTTCCGCGGTATTTATTAATATAAACGACTTTCGCTATGACTTGTAATGAATTAAGCAGTAATATGGTTGGGATTTACATTAAAAAATCGTGAACAGTGGTAACAGATTTTAAAAGAAGTTCTGAGGAAAGAAAGAGAATACACAGCAAGTATCTGTGCTTCTAAAACCCAAAAACTTAAATAAAGTATATAATATTTATGACATGAGCATATAGGTACTTACCTACTTGCGATGACCCTAGATATAAACAATTGTTTCCTCATGAGTAAGCGCAGAACACAATCCTTTTCGATAAATGATCAGCCCTATATAAGGCACACATTAGTAAGGCTGCAGTTGACACTACATAGTCGTTAGTAAATTCGCACGCATGTCGCACGCTCCCGTCGTACTTCTGCTCTGCGCGTGCGCAATCATCGCAAGCAGCGGCGTAAATCCCGCTCCTCCTAAAAGGGCAGAAAGTGGAGGTGAGTTTTTTGCTTATAATTCGAAGATAGCGAAAGAAGTATGTATTTTTAATAGATAACTAAATAAGCTTTAAAACTATTAAAACCTATGGTTTTACAGGTGTATGAGGAAAAATTGACGTAAATAATGAACGTTATTTGTAGTCCTATGGTGTAGACAATTAAAGCACATACCCCATAACAATTTTTCTAGTTATTTATTTTAGAGAAGAATATTTTTTTGCCGAATTTGGTTGAATTTATTTCCTATCTTTTAAATATAGGTAGGTGTTTAATAATAAAACTGACTACTTCTACTGTAGCGGTTCAGGCAACCTAAAGAAAATAACGTAGCGAAGTTATAGCCAATTAACGGCTGCTACTCATCCTTACTGATGCGTCATTAGTTAATTATTTTCTATTTCGAAATGGAATTCAACGGTCATAACGTCTCTACTTATTGTTTATTCGCTTTCTGACGAATATTTATCTGCATTGTTACCATACAAGTTATTTAGCACTGACCTGCATTTTGGGTTTTTATAATGTTCTTTCATATAGTGCTTATTCTGTCACATCAAGTCCGCGTGAATATAGATAAAAGCATATATATATATGCTATGCAACAGTAAAGTTTCTGCAAAATCAGTTCAGTAGCTTTGACTTGATTGAGTAACAAATATATAGACATCCATCCAAACCTTCACATTTAGTATAGATTGAAAGGAGGTCTAATTGTTGCTATATGGAAGGTATAATATCCCAATGGTTCTATCTGAATGACGTAGGTTGCTGCATATCCTGACACACCTTTGACGTATCGCTCTACGACGTAGATTCAACATTTGACATCGTTATCTATTAATCAACAGAATATACCCTTGATTCACGTAGGCAAGATATAGAATAGGCGGTTTTAACACAACAATAAATAAAGTTTTGTCGCATGGCTTGCCGTCTGTAGTGCTCGAGATAAACGATACGATAAGAACCTCAGGAGCGAATACTTAGCATGACTTCCTAAACAATCCACTAGTAGTTTAAGTCGAATGTCATAAGTTTGAAAGACGTCTAGCCGATTCCTATAAGGTCTAGAACAATTTAATTCCATGAATGAGGAATTCATATGAATCTAGACAATAATAATTTAATTGTGGCTAGTGAAACATGCGAATAAGAATAAAAAGAATAAGCACGCTGAAGTGACAATGCTGAAACAATGCTGAAAAAAGTGCACGCTGAAGTGACAAAAGGCTGGAAGAACACACTCGGAAGATCAGATGACAGATGGGCCACTAATGTTCTGTAATGGAGGCCGCGTTTAGGAAGGCGAAGTGTTGGTCGACCGTTGACCAGGCGGGAAGAAGATCTCCATGCCGTAGCTGGTCCAGGATGGATGCGACTAGCAGGAGATCGGTCGTCTTGGCATTCATTGAAAGATGCCTATGTCCAACAGTGCACGGATATGGGCTGGCAATGATGGTGATTAATGAAATATGAGAGGTGGGATGTGCCCAAAAATTGGACGAAAAAATATGCCTATAATATTAATCATAAGCAATTGAAAGCTACAGGTATAAAAATTTCCCCCGTTACGTCATACATTTCATCCAGTGTGATGATATTCGAGTTGCAGCGGGATTGGAATTACTCCGAGAAATCGACTCAAGTGGATAGATTTTCTGTTAAATTTTATAGTCGACAGGAATTATGTTATACTTACTTCGTTAAAACTATATACTCGACACTTTACCAAGATTCAATGTTGCAATAGGTATCCCGTAACCAAAGTCCGGGCTTCCTCTTGCAATAGGAAGCGTAATGAGATGAGCAAATATTCCATCTGGCATATCTACACGTGTGGGATTGGTGAGGGCATATCAATTTGTTTTCTTTGTACGATTTTATGTCATGCACAAATTTGAATAAGTATAAATAAAAACACTGAAAGGATTTTGATGAAAATTAAGAATGTTGTAGCATATGTACAAGAATAATACGTAAGCGATAGTAAACTACATACGCCAAGTATCGATCAAGCTTAGTATTCTTAGGTCAGCATTCCGGCACAAAACGGACGCACATTGCTGGATGGTGTTCCGAGTAACGCTGCCCATGTAACATAAACGGAGCGGTTTCCTAGAGAGCGGAAATTGTCAGAGTAACATCCGTTTGGTGGTTACATAGTAAAAGTATTGGTGACATTGTTCACCACAACCTGTGTAACCAAAGTGTAATCGCGATCATTGAAACATCCAATTGACATCCATATCTAAGAAATCAGTTTCATGAATTTATTTGATCAATCGGTTCAAGGTTACTTGACCAGGATGGTATGAGACCACGACTGTTCGATGGGGAGTCAGCGGAATGGTTTTGGGCTATTTATGTGTTACCATCCAGCCTTTGTCTCATCGCAGCGGGAATGCATGATATTTGACTTATGTAATACAGCCGCTATAACGAAAGGACAATAAAGAATCTGGTTCACGACTATAACTGCTCTTAAGTATATGGATCATTGACACCGATAACTCTGAACAGTCGCGCGTCGCCTCACGGCGCCTTTAATCACACTGACCCACATGTGAGGCATTACCTACTACTGCACTCACTTGTTGCTCCCCACTGTCTCACCCTATTTTTAACTGAGCGTTGATAACGTTGTACATATGTATGAATTAAGAACGTTTAATCCTGCAGTGAGTTATGTTTATACCCAAGGGAGACGGTCCACTTCAGGTGTGGTTCTGCTCCATTGAACTATTAATGGAGAAAATATTTAGTTAAAAATAGAATAAGCTAGTTTATCTATCTATATTACGGGCACAAAGTAAAAAAACAATTATAAGTTTTACAATAGATCCTATTTCAAGATGGCGCCCTTTAATAGATGTCATTAATGTCAGAATATATGATGACGCCATTGAGAGTGTTGGTTATCGTGGATATATTAAATAATTACTTCGCTGAAATTAAGATGCATTTTTGGATTTCAACGGTCAAAACTGTTCTGTATAATTTACGTCCTTTATTTCGTAACCGGTACAAGAACAGTTCTAGTTCCATATGATTTTGGACTCTCTCCTTTGATGAAAATTTAAATATACCTGAATCACATTAGAATGTTGAAGTTATTGAAGTTATAGGGATTTAAAGAAGTTAAAAACTGACAGTGTTTGTTTAGTTTATCACGTAGATAAACTAAACAAACACTGTCAGTTTTTAACCTATATTATTTTATGAGTACCTGACTGAAAAAATACTGGGACAGTCGTATGCCGACAGTATGCCGAAAAAAGTGGCTGGTGAAAAATAAGGCTTTCAAATGTGGTTACTTCCGGTAAGTATTGATAGTACTTCAACAAAATGGAATACTACCAACTGATAACGATCTCAAAATTGTAGCCTATTCAAATTAGCCGCTGCCTCTGAAATATGATATTGGTTCTCGAAGCACACAGCGAAGAGGGACTGGTCCAGCTAGTTTTATTACAAAATTACTTACTCTCGATATAGATAAAGAGATCAAATGAATAAATTACTCTCAAGTGAAGAAAAGGTCATGGCTGGGATCAAGGGACATAAAGAAAGCACCAGCCCTTTATTCTATATAGGATGAGGAGGCAATTGTCTTATGATTCTCTTAATGCGGATGTTGGGCTTCAGTCTATTGCAAGTTCTTATTTCCGTCTGTACGTCACCATATCTTTCAATGACACATTCTGTTTTGTATAGAAATTGAGCGGACTTATTTGTTACTGTTTTATAACATAACGAAAAATTGGAGCCATCTGGTGACTACTGCTGCCCATTACCTGGTCCTTGGCTTTCGTTCATACCGCCCCCCGACAGGTCTTGCGTTTTCTTAAGTGACTTTGATGAATACCAACGCCGGAAATGAAGGCAATGTAAGCACTACCTTTCTTTTCTTTCATGATGTTTATGAGTTACAAAACGTTAAATGTTCTTACCGTCTTCATATGCGATTTGGGAGTTCCAAATTGGGACACTATCTGGTTACCCAACGACTCGGTTCCCGGGGGATGTTTTGAGTACTCAGCTGAGTGGACATATCATGTGTCTAACTTATTGTGGGATGTTAAGTGCAGGATACAAAGATCAAAATCCGATTTTATGTTATGTACTTACTATATATAATATAGGTCGTTTATTTCCAGATTTAAGTTAATACATTATATTTGATGAAGTTATATAAATCTGCTTAATCGTCATTACAATGTAGATATTATGACAAATAAAGCAATTAATATTATGAATTGCATAGCAAAATTGTGAGTAAAATTTTGCTCCATTCTTTTACCACATGTCCTGGCTACCTTAATATTGTCGTAGGTCACAATCTCGTGCTTGGCAGCGATAGTGCTTGGGCAGCAGTAACCATTTCTTGTGAGCACATAGTGTGCCGAAAAGAGGCTTCGGAGCGAGCCAGAGAGGAGGCAGCAAACCCGCCGCACAGACGACAAGCAGGTACCCGTATGAGTCGTTATATCCCCACCAACCTTCATTTCCACAGCCCGGCCATCTGGCTGGGCACATACCCCCAATTAAGTCTTCGGCGTTGTTAGGGTTACTATAAGTGCCGGAGTGACCCCGTTCCTTGATGAAACCCGTCCTTATTATTGTACCGGCCAGTCGCCGGGTTGCCCTGTCGCTGACAGATCCGGGGCATCCCATCACGGCGGCCGAAGGCTCTCGCAGTGGTTTTTAGTCTGTATTGGCACTCTATTGCTGAGTCCGACACACCCATCTGACTCACCCAGGGTCGATTGGATGGTGCATTAATGCATTTTCCCTATGTTAAAAAAGGTTGCAATCTCGTATTTGCCCGAGAAAATTCTAAATCCAATCGCACATTTTCAACACAAAAAAATAATAAATCATTTCGGTTACGGCGGCTATTGATATGAACAATCTATCCAGGACAGAATATTATAGTTTACAAGTGTTTGTGCAGAGACAAGTGCACCTTCCCACTCTTTATTCTCTCAGGCGACCGGAGAAAAATCAGATAGGGTGAGCTGCATCCCGATATGATAATGTTTAACAGATTTTCCCGCAGATGCGGCAGAGTGCTGGGTCAGATCTCCTCTCGACCTCAAATCTAGCCTTCGCCCCAGGCATCTCTTCGCTTTCACAGCACAAGTTCAGGTCCGTAAGAAAAGCAGCTTAAATCGCGAGATGCTGCTGTGTAGAATAAGTCTCGAACATGCCCACCAGTACGTAGGTACGTATTGTTTTCGCAAGACGTCCACAAGTGGCAAATTGTGATCGCAATTTGCGTTACTTCCTAGTGTGACGTAACCTGGAACGCGGGTACGATTACAGTATGAGGGGAGTTATAGTATAATTTATTGCATAGCATAACATCACTCATACGTAAAAGAAGGAAATGCAAGTGGCAAAGTACATTGGAAAAGCATGAAAGCTTTGAAGATTTCGCATTCCCTTAAGATTTAGGGACGTTCGTCTCGCTGGGGTGTTTCGAACGGTTTGTGAGTAGCCGGTGGCACAGTGGGAGAATGGGGTAAAAGAGGACAACGCATTGGCACACAAAATGCATCCGATTGCTCGTTTCTCCTCCAGTGCTATAAATCACATAGACGTTCGGATTTGACCTGTCCGCACGGTACTGAATCACAAAATCGAATTAGTCGTGTGATAAAGGTGAAATCCTAAATTAGCCAAACTATAGTTACTTTATAGCAAGAGCCATTACAAACTCTTATTTTTAATTTTCTAGTACATTTTCATATTATCCCATCTGTGGTGTAACGGTGCGGGTGTCGCCTGTTAAGACCGCTAGCCGCGTGGAGTCCTGGGTTCTATCCTCAAGTCGGACAACTGTTATTAAATGTGTCTCAGATTATTCTGAGCACGCATTACATTGTCCGGGATTGGAATGTGCCCGAAGTGGCCACAGGCTAGCCATCTATGACATCATGTGCCTCAGTACCTTGGCTAATCGTGGGTGTTCTAGTATATCTACTGGTTGGTACTACACCTTCGTGGATAACAGGCGTGAGGGTATTTTATTTTCATATTAGACCAAAAAAGAGTGATGAGTATATTTTGATTTCTAATAAATACATCGAGTTAAAAGTCTGCATCGATACACCAAAGTTTGTAGTGTTTCTGCCCGGTACTTTCGAGGGTTACGCCGACGCGTTGGGCAGGCGGCTGATACCTTTTCGCACGTCTCGGACTGATATCCTATCTGAATGTGGGGAATATGTGACGTCTCTACGTATACACTTTTTTATAGAATAGGGGGGCAAACGAGAAATCGGTACCTTTTTTACTACTACCGACACCCATGGACATCCACATAATTACTATGCCGATGCGTTGCGTTCCTTCCGCCTACCGGCTACTCACAAACCGCACGAAACTAAATATGACACCTTAGGGCGGTATTATGTGAGCGGGAGGTACCTCCCCTGTCGTGTCGGCCCAATTTCGTTGCAGAGGAGGAGGATGAGAACACTACGTCATGGCACTACCTCCTGTTATGCAGCATGGCACAACCTCTTCCCAAAACACTCCACATTTGTGCACTATTATATGTTTTGTGCAGTTTGTTAGTCTATATATATGAGCGCCCTAACAAATTACTATTCGTATTTAAATCCTTCAAACTATGATATCATTGCGCAACTTTGCTTGTTCGAATGAATGGATACTTGTTACTCAATCATGCCAAAACTGAACGGACTACGATATAATTTTGCAATGTTTTAGCTGACATAATGGAATAATACATCTTACCTTATATATTAATCTATAAAATTCATATATATCATAAATAAATGTCCCCGAAAACTCTCCGTCTGTATGTGATCGATTTTCTCAAAATTTACTCGAAATTTAATGGAATACACGCGAATGGAGTAATAGCAGGTAGTCTACGTCTATTATAAAGTGGACCTTTACTAATATTATAGAGGCAATATTTAAATGTTTGCTTGCATTCACTAGGCTCCGCAACTACAGGACCGATTGAAAGATTCTTTTACTATATCAGTGATGAAGGTAGGCAATCCCTATTTAAAATACAGTAAATCCTTATTTAGCTAACATTGATAAGAAGGTATTCCGACAGACGTTGTTCTGTCATTAATTTAATTTGTTGTCATTGTAACGTGTAATGTTTATGAGGTCGAAATTAAAATTCATATTTTTTATATTTTTGTAAATTAATGACTTTTTGCCACATTTCGTGGAATGTCTATGCGAAGAAGGACTGCTAGTGCCTAACAAATTAACACACAAGATACATTCCATTCAAAAGCAGCCTTTATTTTTCGGCCATAGATTTTATTTAAGCACCCATTGTGTGTACTTAAGTAGTTTTGTATGAACATCATAGACTTGAAATCACCCATAGTACAGCACCTGCTGTTCTAATTACCTATAGTTTGCCCTGTTACTGACAGATCCCAGGGACCTCAGTATACGATAGATGGCACCTGCGGGGATTTTGCGTGTTCATCTGCGAGCCCCACACACGCGTTGGATTCCAACCAGAAAAGAGAAAAAACAGTACCAAAAGTTTTTTTTAACAGACTTGGCCCACCACTCATTCTCGCCACTGCTACTCCTGCCAGCATACAGTGTTTTTTTCGGACCTGATCTTTTGCTGTGGAAGTGAAGAGAAGCCCAATGTAGCTTCATCGGTTTGCCGTGAGTGCTCGTCTGGCGACGTGATTAGGGTTGGGTTTGAAAAAGGGACCGACACCCCTCTCTCCCGCAGATGGGAGAGATGCATCCCTATATGAGTTGTAAATGTACCCATAGATGTTTTTAACTGCTCCATGCTGGCGGAAGTGTCCAGTACAACTTCGTCCGGTTAATATTGGACACGTCGGGGGCCGCGAGGGCCCAGGTCTAAGAAGTCATGAAATCGGCGGTATTATACTCCAGTGCCTCGGAGTGCACGTTAAACCGCCTGATTTCTATCCTGTCAGGTCGCCGTCCCATCGGAGTTGGCGAATGAGGGAATAGACAGTTCGTGTCCAAGCCTGCACAAACTGGCTTGGACATGACACAATTATAAGGTTTCCACTTCTCACTTGGCTACGAAACCAAAACAATTGTTTTTTATCTCGCATAAATAGAATTTGTCTTACACTATAAGAATTTGACGTAGAAATAATTTGTTCTAGAATCTGCAATGGTACAAGAGAAGTCAATAGTGATAAGAAGAGTACCAAACGCATACTTCTACCCTTTCAGTTTATGGCCACTCCCCAAATTTCCTGCGAAAGGTAAGAATTTTATTTGGCCTTAATATGAAAAGTCAATAAAAAAGCATTTAACAAATTTAAGTAGAGGCTTTTGCTTGCATGATCGCACTCACTGTCGCTGTGTTAACTGTTGTGTGTGTAGTTTGGTGCGATTTGTGAGTTTCCGGTGGCCCATTGGAGGGGAGAATGGAAGGAGGACAATATACATGTAAGCATAATAATTATACATCGTCGACAGTCATCATCATTATCAACCGGTCGACGTCCACCGCTGGACGTATGCCTTGCCCATAGAGCGCCATGGTCGGGTGCCACTTGCATCTAGCGGGTCCCCCTTAAACAAGTAGTCAGCCCACCAGGTAGGACGGCCGACCGTCCAAAACTCCGTCTTCTGGTGTATTTCCATTGTTTCAGTGACGTAAGCCATCGACAGACCGAATTTTGTTTCTCTCCTCTGTCTCCTCTTCCTCTAACATACAAAAACAATTATGCAATTATTCTTCCAAAAAGTGTTCCTAATTAGGTCAATATACAATGTCCTGCAATTCTGCAATCCAATGAAGCTGTATTGGGCTCCACTTCGCTTCCACAGCAAGTCCACAAGTTTAGGTCCATTAAAAAATGATTTTTTTACTCCTTACAATTTCAGGATTGGTTGGGCTGGTGGCCCATGGGAGGGTACGAGGAAAAGAGGGCAACACGTCTGTATGACAACAATAATGCGGATGTCCACGGGCGTCGGTAGTCCTCAAAAGGATTCAATTTCTCGTTTGCACTCTTATACCATAACATAAGAACGAATTTAATTTTAAACTGAGAGGTGCGCAAGATACGCAAGCGACGTAAGCTTAACGCGTTACGCTGATCGCCGTACCGTAGGATTTAAGTTTTTATTCGACGGAGCGTAAAATAATTTTAGCCGAGACACGTATCCATACGATTTGTATAGAGATCGTATTTTCTGTTTCAGATAAAGAAGAGCCTTATGAAGATTTTTACAATAGTAAAAGATTAAACAACGTATTGGTACAAAAGAACAAAAGATAAACATCAATTCAGCCAAGTAGCATTTAATAAATTAAATTATTGGTTATTCACAAGTAAAAAGGTATTAAAATAGTTAACTTGTCATATTTGTAAGTGTTTAAATGAAATTCTAACTCAAATCACTGTAGTAGACTGAGTCAGTCTTATACAAAGCGACTGGTGAGTCATTTTCATCATTGCAGTTAGGTATTAATTACTCTATTCTCATCCAAATTATGTAATTAAATAAGTTTTTTTCACTAAAACAACCTAAAAATACTAAATGTGATGATTTAATATTAGCATTGACACTGAGGCCATTTATAAGAGGGCAGGCGCATCATCGAGTGTGTCGTCACAACACATTACATCTATTAATGTTAGTTTTTAGCGTTTTCTTCTAAGTTACTTTCCATGTTTTCACTACGTAACTTCTCATCATATCTACTTATGATCTGTGCTGTTTCTTGAATTCGAGTAAATAACTAGAAAAGTTGAATAACAAAATCAAAATAAAATTAATAACAAAAGTTTGCTATGACCTAAATTGAGATCTACTCAATGTGTGGTGTATTGTGTTTTTTCGATATTCTTGCCTCGTTATTTAAGTACAGAGGCATGCTAATAGATACTAGGAAATGTAAGATACTAGAAATATTGTCCTGGATGTTCCTCTGACTTCTCACTATTCTGCCTCCTTTAGAACGGCCGCTCGACACATGTATATTGGCATAGCACATGGACAGTAATCCGCGGCACGCAATGCATTGCATCGTCGCAAAAAACACTTGCAAAAGCTGTCGAATATATTAATTTATTATAATGATATGTAAAATCATGTGAAAAAATGATTTCGTGAAAAGGGACGGAAATGTGTAACAGGAAGAAAATTCAATATGGAATAATTTGCATGTGGAAGTTACTTATTTCATTACTTATTCGTATAAATATATAAGTATTATATTAGTGCGGATATTTTTAGAACTTTAAGATTAATTTCTGTAACTGTAATTTTTAAAAAAACTTCTTTTTGTTGAGTTCTACAAACACATTGATCTTAATTTCATAGTAGGTTAACACAACAGGCATATCAGACGTGATATTTGTTATTAAACGGAACAGTGTCTATGAAAAATATCCTTTTGTCCGTAGACATAAAATTGATTTCCATTTTTTAGCACAATAATAATATTTTATAAAAATTTATGTGATAAGCATTAAATAAATGTTTTGTGTTTTTTTTTGTGATAATTATTTTTATACTACATATTTATTTTTTGACTAACCTTAGCATTAAAATATTGCCCAGGATAAAATCAGGAAGTAAA
>JAFELO010000396.1:624643-637197 GCA_017140195.1 Eumaeus atala | reverse complement strand
GTTCGCGGATGACACCGCACTGTACACGTGGTACCTCCCAAAATTCGGAGCCAAGCTACTCCAAAAGGCCGTCACCGAACTCGGTGAATGGTTCTTATAGTGGAGAATAGAGGTAAACGCAGAAAAGAGTAAATCCATACTCTTCCCGCGTACCCCGCCCTACCACAAACGAGGACACATGCCCGCCATCATGCTCTACGGTAACGTGATACCCAGAGCAGAGACGGTAAAGTACTTAGGCGTCACGCTCGATAGGTCGATGAGCTTTAAGAATCACATTGACAACGTTCTGAAAAGGCACGGCATGTCCTTTTCAAATTATATCTACTCATTAACAAGCAGAGCAAAATGGCTAATAGACATAAGCTCACCTTGTACACTACATGCATGCGACCGATCATGTCGTAATGCAGTGCAGCTTTCGCGCACATAGCCCCGACCCAAATAGAACGTTTGCAGAATATGCAGAATAGATTCTTACGCATGGCCACTGGATGCCCGTGGTACATTCGTAACATCGACCTACATTGCGACTTTCACTTAACATCGATAAAAGGACACTTCAAAGAGATGTCTCAAAAGTTCTTTGACCGTGCTCTCTCTTGTGATTACAAAAACAAACTAATCGATCAAACGTCGGAATACGACCCGACGTTAATAACCGATTCCCGTTACCGTCGGCCGAAGCACGTACTGCACGACGCCGACGACGCGATAGCCATAGCAGTTGCTAAGTCCGCCCTTGCACACAAGCAAAAACACACCCAACACGCATCCGCAGCAAAATGCCAATAGGGCAAACTCTCGGATAGCAGGTTTTAGTCGGTAGTAGGTAGTAGTTACTACACTACACGACCTGACCCGACAAACTCTTCAGGCCCCCTTGGGTCGGTTGGACAGTGCATAAATGCATTCTCGTCCTGCTAGAACCAATTCGATATACACCGCTCGTACCGGTCGAGCGTTGAAACCTTACATATACACAGCTATAAGACATATAACTGACAGAATGACAAACTCACACACCGCTCACGGAAACGAGCCCGGGTTCGAATCCGTAAGACGTAAGCTTAGATAAAAGTAGAAGTAATAAAACGCGATCTTAGAGAGCTCTAAAAATAAAAATTAAATCATTATCACGGCTTCCAGCCGATTTGAAGCGCAAATCGACCCCACCCGTCAGAGGGTGGGGGAGGAGGCCGGCCTCCTCTGACAAGCCAAACCGAAAGACGAGCTCAACTTTTCTTAAACACGTTCCGTAACATTAAACGGCATCGTGCGCGCGCCGTCCCACTAGCGTGGGGAGGGGGACCGCTCCCCTTTTTCGGTCCCAAAAATAACCATGATAGGTCCAATAAAATTCCGGTTTGCTTCTTCCCATCTGCGGGAAAGGAGGGGGTTTGTCCCCCTATCGTCTACCTATAACCAGATGACAAAAAGTCTTCCGTAATCAGTCGAACTGTTAGGGCTGGACAAGTGCCACCAATCAGTAGTAGGTCCCTCCGAAAAAAAAAAAATTATAAAAGTCTCACAGCGTTCGTCCATCACTGTGGTATTTGCGTTTGACAAGCGCTGCGTTACTATGTTGTGTGTTTTGATTGTATTTATTTGATGTAGCCCTCCTGAAAATGACTGCTGTTGTATCTCGCTCATTTGTTGCCCTATATGTACTGTTGTTATTGTCTATAAATGTTTTTGATACATCGTTACCAAAGTATTAAGCTTTTGGAGGAATATACTTCTGCTTGATGTTGAACTTTACCTTGTTTAAAAATAATTTGTACGAGCATTAAGTACTGTAAATACTGTAAAACGTCGAAAGCTACAGTATTTTAGTCATATAATGCGCAGTGCTAACAACCGGCTCCTTTAAATTATAATATAAGGGAGAATCCAAGGCATAAGACCACCTGGCAAAAGAAGAACCTCATAGCTCAAAAATCTCAGAACGTGGTTCAACATAAGCATCAGATCTCTATTTTGCGCAGCCGTGTCAAAGATTAAGATAGCCTTCTTAGGTTTCGCGTTTCTTGCGGTTTGTGAGTAGGCGGTGGTCCATTGGGGGGAGAGGAAAGGAAGGCAACGCATCGATATAGCAATAACGTGGGTATTCTCATGTGCGTCGGTAGTCGTAAAAAGGCTCCGATTTCTCTTTGCCCTCCAATACAGAAAAAAAATACCGGACACATGTTAGCGTATTAATTTTCTTCCAGGCAATATTTATCCTATCGCTCACATCTACATCAACATCTTCGGTAAGCATGAAACCTGAGTACTGGAAATGACACTCGTGAGATAACATATCTACCGTGGTGATTCCCCGATACAAAGAGTATCATTTGATAGAATTAAGTTAAAATGGCATTTGAAGTATTCAATTTCCGATTACCGGTGTCCACTACCATAAGCATAAGCAATTTTCTCCTCCTTTACGTCATCGCCAGCGGACCATCGGCTACTGAAATACCACATGAAATGCGACAGCAAAGACATTGCTTTGAGGTGGTATTTGAGGGAGAAATACCTCCTCGGTCATAGCTCAAGGCTATGTCATCCTAGCCGAATTTCGGCCACGGAAGCTCTATAGAGGCGACATTGCACCGGACGTATTATAGTGTAAAAGTGTGTGCGCAGAAATAAGTGCACTCCTTGTTCCCTTATTCTCTTATTACGATAGGACGTGAGAATGTGACGAAGCTTCCGGAATGATGCCCAACCAAACTGAATCCTTTTATCGGCTTCCTTCTTGAAGTCACATCTAGCCGATTGAAATAATTGCCCAAGTTAGACGTATTCGTCTACGACTTCGAAAATAGCACCACCGACGTTGACTGGCCTAGGGAGAACATGTTCATTGAACGTGACCTTTGTCTTGTCCAAGTTCATCCTAAGGTCAATACGTCGGGAGTATTTATTTAGGCTGAGCAATATTTCTTGCAAGCTATCCTACGATTCAGCCAACACAACGATGTCGTCGGCGAAACGAAAATGTGAGAGGTACTCGCCGTTAATATTTCTGCCGCATTCTGCCCAGTTTAAAATCTGAAAGACGTCCTCCAAAGCATTAGTGAACAGTTTCGGGAAAATAACATCCCCCTGTCGCACTCCTCGATGCAACTGGATCAGCCTTGTTTGACCTCCCGGAATCAGAACGGACATAAAAGCAGCGTCATACAATGCTCTCAGTACTTCGACGTATCGCCAATCGACTCGACCCGTAAAGCTTTCAGTACAGCCCGGGGTTCGAAAGAGACAAAGCTTTCTCATGGTTCACAAAGGCAAGGCACAGCGGCTGATTGTACTCATGTGTCTCTTGAACGACTTGCCTTATGGTGAAAATGTGATCCATGGTGCTAAATCCTCTGCGAAACTCAGCCTGCTCCGGTGCCAGGAATTCGTCAACCTTTGTGGTGAGACGATTCGTCAAGACTCTTGAGAACAACTTGTAAATATGGCCGAGAAGTGAAATTGACCTGTAATTTTGAAGAAGTGATCTGCTACCCTTCCTAAAAGACAAAACAACGCCACTTCCAAGCCAGGCCTTGGCAGGTACGCCCCGCTGAAGTGCGAAATTAAAAATCTTTTTTAGCTCTCTTAATACTGTTTCGCCTCCTGCTCTAAGAAGCTCGACTGTAATTCCGTCCCTCCCCGGAGCTTTTCCCCCTTTAAGCTGCGCAAGAACCAGACTAATCTCACTCAAGCTGACGTCCGGCAAATCGTCTCACAAATGTCGTGCTAGACTTGTACGCGGATCACGGTTTAGGATATCGGGATGAGTAGTGTACGACGTATACAACTTGCTATAGAAAGCTCCGATCTCAGATAACATCCCAGGCTTAGAAGAAAAGGTAACCCCAGAATCTGTCCTAAACCTTGCCAGATGACTTCTTCCAAGCTTCTCCACAAAAACCTTCGACCCTCTATTCTGCTAAATCGCTTCGGTGACCCGTTGCATATTTGAGTTGCGAAGGTCTCAGCGTATTAGTTAGTGTATTCGCTTTGAAAGAAGTTTGACACAGACGTAACGTCTTCGTGTGCTATGCGTTCCCTCATAAATCCAAGCGTCTCATCTGAGAGTTATCTCTCCTGCTCGTGTACTTACTCCTACAATATCCTTGACCCACGCCCCGCATGCAAAATCAATCACTTACTAGTATAACCACAATAAAACAAAATAATAATGTACAAAAATGCTTCATGTTATTTAAAAATTATCAAAAAATATTTCAGTTTCTGACCAGTCAAAATACTGATAAATTAGGTAGTAAACAGTTTGTCTGTCCATAGTCTAGGCGCTCAGCAACGAATGCTTCCTGTTGAGGTGTTTGTTCAAGGCTGGGGTGCACCCGGCGTCGTGGGGCCAGTCGCAGACCTGTAAGTATAAAAAGAAACAACTGAGTTGATTGGGCAAATTTCCATTTCACCGAGAGTTAAATAGAGTGAAGCTAATATGCCAGAAACTACGTTTTGGATTCCTCTTCTTGGAAAGATGTTTTTATAGTATAGGGCCAAACAAGGAATCAGAGCTTTTGCCGACGGCCAACGCACATAGACATCTGCATTATTGTCATGCATATGCGTTGCCCTCCTTGTCTCCTCCCCTCCATTAGGCTACCTTTGAGAAAATTCCTAAGAGAAGATGTTAACAAAACTCTCGTGCGAACTGGGCCCTAATATTTATGTTTGTTTAGGATTTTGTGGCAACAAACGGAACCCTTATAGTTTCGTCTGTCCGTCCGTATGTCACTGACGTTTTGTAGGTACTATATATTTGAAATTATTAATAATATTACACCATCAGGTTTTGATAAGTCGAAACCAGTCGTATGGGTAAATTGAAATTAAATGATTGTGGAAATAGTATATAAAGTTTACTTGTTTATTCAAGCGCTATGAAACGGAGTATCTAGAATGATTAGAAAAATATAATTATTAAAACTTACATAACTGAGGAAAGAAAGATAAAATCATGAGAATTTATCACCGTGGACCGCATGGCGGTGTCAGTGGATAGGTCTTTTTATAAGTCTAAACATATTTTTCTGATACTTTACAAGATATTTGATATTAACGTGGTAAAAGGATAGAAGTTAGCGGGGGGACACTTCTGAACAAACGAGAGGAAATTCTGAATATATATTTTGATTATGGAGTTCGATAAAATCTACAAACGAAAAAGGGATTGAACAAAATCATTTTGCTAGTTTAAGAGATATGTTACTTCTTGATTTACTACTACTGAACCCTTCATAGGTTCGGCGAGACTGACTCCTATTTGCTACTAATTTTCCGCATAATTTTCCTAATAAGCCGAGGAAAATGTTCTGCAAATATAACAGTCGCTTTATTTATCAAAACAATGTATTTATCAATATAATTGATATCATATCTGGTTATTCAGCCTATGTTCTAGGGTGTTCTAGAAGTATTTCACTGTGACAAAATATCCATGTTTTTTGTGTTGTGTTGATAATTTGCTAGTCGCTCTATCACCACAATTTCAAGAGCCCTTTTTTATCTTTCGTATATTCAAGCAGCGAAGAAAGAGATTAATCGTTTATTATTTTTAGATTGTTTCGTATAATCAGTATCATCGACCGTAAGTTACACGGGTATTATAGTGGTAACTAGCTAGTTGATACGTGTCACTAAGTAGGTGCCATCATCTCCACAAGGTGGTGGCGCCTACTTAGTGGCTGTGGGGCTCAGTAGCCTGGGCTGAAGCCAGGTGGTGCCAATTGAACCGAGGGGTCTGCACCTCGTAACCCTCTTATAAGAAGAGAGAACAAAAGAACAATGGAAGGAGGCGCTTATGCGAACGCTTCAAGGGGCCAGGATCTCACCCCATTGGGACTTTCTTTAATAATAAGCATTTAGAGAAATACGTAAGTGTACACAAAAACCGATTACAATTTCCACTCTCATTCTACGTCCCATTAGTAATTTAAAGGCAAACGTCACGAAAGGGTTTCCCTTCTCACTATTAGTCGACTAGGGTATTACACACTACTGGCCTAATGGGGATTGTTTGCAATATTTTTATTGTAAAAATATGAGTGTGACCACACGACCGAAGAGAAACTTATTTAGCTATACGAAACGTAACTCGCTATGAGAGAGAGAGCAAGTGTGCGCACGCGCTTGTCCATTTTGTCTCTACAGTAATATGGAATCATAAATCTCCCTCTTACTAACTTATATCTCGCTCTCAAATTCCATGTACCTCTCTCTCATTTTATCTTCACTAACTCAACGTACTCGTTTTCGTTACGCTTTCGTCATGCTTTCCACAGCTTACCCTACAAGTCAAGCGTGATACTTCAAAAATCATTAATAAATTTCGCAATGCTTCCTATTACAAATTTTAACGCCCCATTTGCACTGCCTTGGTTTACGAAATTTATTCCAGTTTGGTTAAAAAATATTTATACCGATGAAACAAATTTCAAAGTCAATTGACTATTTCACGACCGGCTGGCGCAGTGGTAACAAAGCTCGGATAAGCTGTGCATGTTGCGCCCGAGGACACGCTTTCGAATCCCACCTACTTCGTGGATTTTTATCAATGTATTGTATAGTAAAATCTTAAATATATTAATTTATTAAAAATATTAACTATGTTTTCGTATCCCACATCCATCCACATTGGAACTTTTCTACATATCCAAACCAGCGAAGCATGCTCTTTCTTATTTTTTACATCGACACTGCTTTCAAACATAAGCTCTCTCTCTCACTACATTATTACGGACGCAGTCGGAGTCGGCGAGGGTTACTCTACACATTTTTCGCAATAATCTAGTGTCGACTGCGTTTATTCTACTTTTATGCACTATCAGACATACCCAACTCTCACCGCCATACAATAAATTTGGTATTAGCATATAATTTCCCTAACGCTCCATTCACTCTGTTCCCTGCATATACTCATATTTCGACAATTGCGGAGTACCTTCCGTCGCTGCTAGAACTGCAACCAAGATATACTCCAAAGTTTTTACACACCACTCTCCGCGGTTTTCACACATTTTCGGTGGTTGTGAGAATCACCATCTTATGATTTTTCTAAACCTATTTATTCTGGTGATTAACTCCTAGACTTTCATCTGGCATTTCTTCAAAAACGATATATTTCCTTCTTCATATCTCTTATGCTATCTTTCGTTTGCAAACATGAAACATAATCCAGCCAAGTTTTCTACTTCCTTTCAATCGCGGGTTTCACTTGGTCATTCCACTATACATCTTCATTCATTGACTTTCTCAGCTTTGCTACTTCCACAGACACTACCACACTTTCTTTTCATACTTTTCCATCATTCATGTAGTTTATAGACATATTCGTCATTTTTTATTGAAAATTATGTTTGATGATTAGTCAAAATAGAAAGCTTAAAATTAAAAATCTTATCTATTATCAGTTCTTAGCAAAATCAATTCCCGAAAACGCAGATCACAAGTTCACTTTTTAACACGACAAAACAAATTTACATGAAATACTCATTTCTTGCTTGTGTGATCCGTAATACCAAACTGTTAGTTAGAATTATGACTCTTATATATACATAAATATGTTAGATAATATTTACTAAGCGTGGATTATTAATTTGTTTCTTATAAAATTATTACATAACTAATCCGTGTTTTATAATCTGTATATCGCATTAGTTTTTGATATCTTCTCATATTTAAACGATTGTAAACATATCTTAATGCTAAAGTGATTTAATTTGATTTTCACTATTTAATAACTATTGCTCTGTTAGTTTATGATAATAGGACTTACCTGTAAAACTCTATTGAAGTGTGTTCCCGGGGAGCATTCTCGGAGAACGAGTTCTCCCCAAACGCAGTAGTAGAACAGTGTGCATTCTGTTTCATGTGGAAGCAGCCAGTGAATGTGAGGGTCGATGGGGCATCCGTTAGGCAGAAATTCCGTAGGAGAAGCCGATGTTGGTGCTGCAGTAGGCGCTGCTGTTGGTGCAGCGGTAGGCGCTGCTGTAGGTGCAGCAGTAGGCGCTGCGGTTGGTGCAGTGGTAGGCGCCGCTGTTGTGGGTACAGGTGTAGTGGGCTTAGGTGTTGTTGGCTCTGGTGTGGTGGGTTCAGGTGTTGTGGGTTCCGGTGTAGTTGGTTCTGGAGTTGTAGGTTCGGGTGTTGTAGGTTCAGGAGTAGTTGGTTCTGGTGTTGTTGGTTCTGGAGTAGTTGGTTCTGGTGTTGTTGGTTCTGGAGTAGTTGGTTCTGGTGTTGTTGGTTCTGGAGTAGTTGGTTCTGGTGTTGTAGGCTCTGGAGTTGTAGGTTCAGGTGTTGTTGGTGACGGTGTAGTTGGTGCCGGCGTTGTTGACGCCGCTGTTGTTGGTACTGGTGTTTCTGGTGCTAAAGTAGTGGATGGATCTGGTATATTTCTACCGTCGCAATCCACATTAAAAGGCCAGTCGCACTGCCAAGTTTCCAAATTGAAGAACAGATCTCCATAGCACTTGTATTCTACTGGTTGGCCAAACGTGCACTTGTAGAACTTGTTGCAATCCTCGTGTCGAAGCAGTTGCTCAATTTGCCAGTCGTGCTCCTGTTCTGGTGGGCACTCATTCACATACGCGAACACAGCCACGGCACAGGCCAGGAAGGTGTACAATAACGTTAGACCTTAAAAAGAAATATAACATTTAACACGTCATTATTAAACTTAATGTAATTAATCTATCTAATCGATTTCTTTGTACCTTTCATATTAGTCTCTTTTGCAATATGAATGTAATCTTGCTCGCAAATCATTTATACTTTTCGTTGGTTCGTATTTTTATCTTTTTTTTTTTGATAGTGAATCACTTCCTATTAATTCAGATTTGAATCTTAAATGCTGATAACTAATTGCCTAGGTACATTAAAATTCATGTTCGTCAAATTTTACATCTGGTAAAATATGACTTAAGACATTTGAAAATTGGCAAAGGGGGCGTAGGCAGCGAGTGATTAATTAAGTACTTGCGATAAAGCTAAAACCAAGGAAAAAGTATATCACTTCATTATGATCATAGGCTTCCGTCTATCGATTCGATCGATCATTATAGGGACTGCAGGCAAGGGGGGATCACTTAGGTTATATAAAGTAAACGGACTATTGTGTACTTTCTACTTGCTCAAATTATATATGTTACTAGCCCGACAGGCGTTCTTCTGTCATAAATATAATTTGTTGTCGTTGTAACGCGTAAACATGAAAAAATAACCATCATAACTTAGGGTATGGAATATATATAGTAGCGGATTCTCAGACCTACAGAACATGCATATAAAATTGGGTAAATATCGGTATATACCGCAGAGGTGGAAGAGAAAAGTCTTCAACCAATGCGTTCTCCCCGTGATGACCTACAGGGCCGAAGCATGGCCTCTTAACTTAGGACTGGCCGGCTATTTGCAGTATCTCAAAGGGCTATTGAACGTGCTATGTTGGGTGTTTCTCTGTACGGCAGAATTCATAACGAATTCATAAGGCTGAGAAATAAATTATCCGATATCACGCGAAGAATAGGCTGCCGGAGGTGGCAATGGGTTGACACATGCTCAGAAAAACAAATGGCAGATACGCCAGTAAGGCTCTGGAGTGGAGGTCGCGTTTAGTAAAACGAATTGTTGGTCGTCCGTTCACCAGGTGGGCAGACGATCTCCGTGCAGTAGTCGGTATGGGGTGGATGCGAGTAACAGGAGATCGGTCGTCTTGGCGTTCATTGAAGGAGGCCTATGTCCCGCAGTGGACCTATAAGGGCCCATAATGATGATAAATGACGAAAAATCGGTAAAGGGCTACAATAGGCGCGGCGCGCCGAGAAATAGATAGAGAGAGAAAAATTGTTTAAGCGCTATGCGACGCTTTGTTTTGCTGCTACGGAAACCTTTTAAACTAGGGAATAAATAAATAAAACGATGTCAAAAATGCGTTTTTCTAAAGCACACAGCACCAGTTTTATTTACGATAATACCAATAGAATAATTAATTATTAATACAAAATATCAGCAAAGTAACCGAAGAACCGCATACAAAATAACATAATTATTTTTTTTTTTAGAAAAATAATTATTTTGGATTCTATAAGCTATTAAGAGAGCTCTGATTATTTTCATAAGTATCGTCTGTATAAGAGCAAGAGCAAGTATAGTTTTACTGTACATGAGCCTTAAATAGGTCGGAAGTTATTGGCAATGCGAATCCAGAGACGGCGCCAGGATGGCGGGAGATTTTCCATCATGCGCGCTGAAGCTGTATAATACATGGGGTTTGGGCGCCCTGTATCACTCGCTCGCAACACTCCACAGAGGCCAATGTAACTGTTTCGAAATGAATTTAACGTATATTTATGTTATAATTTTTTCTATGGACATAATCAGAAATACGCACGCTTCAAAAAACAATAACGTGGAAAATATTAAAAAGTCCCTCGAGGAATATCAGGGTAATTTATTAGTAAATAAAAGTAAAACGAAACATGTGCCGTTGAAAATCGGGAATGTGACCAAAGCGAATTACAAACCGACGATTGTGAAAAAGAAACCAATAGCTGAAACTCTTATAAAACCTGAAAGGTAAGAATTTTCTTTCTAACACAACTTAATATCTCGAACTAAATGTATTTAATTTTATGCTCTTTTTAAGCAATACTATTAACATAAAGCTAAAGAGTTTGTTGTACTGGCCCGAACTGAAAAAATATTTTTGTGTTGAATTATCCATGTTTAGAGGAAGGGAGGTATATAGTATGACACTACGACAAATAGGACCAGGAATAGGGATTACACAGGTGAAACCGCGGGATGATGCTAGTTTTTATATCTTTTTTTGTACACATCTAACTACTATAATATTAAAATAGTTCTGCTTTTCTATTACTGTGTGATCTCTTCCCTCTCGTGTTCATGGGTAAAGATAGGCAAACACATAACAGTCATTAATTATTTGACAACAATGAGTGTCCGAGAACATCGAGCCCGCTCGAGCAAGTTAATGTTCCTTTAAATCTCTAGTTAAAATTCTGGACATAATGTTAATTTTGGCTAATTGTAGACGCTCCTAGAGGCGCAGTCTCACTAAGCCCATCGCATCGATACTCTAATCATATTTAATGGAATATTAGATTCCAATTAAACAAAAACCAAGTTAACAAGAATTACCCACGACGCCTTGTAGTACTTAAGTTCTACTACATCATCTAGTGCCATAATCCGTCCCGCAAATGGACACATGTAACACGAAAGCATAGCTTTCACATTTACGAGCTAGCGTTACCTTCTCGGTCGTCCTGGCCCAATTCCGATGCAATGCAGGCACTACACCTTGCTAATATGAATTTTCAAAGAATTATTAGTATAAAAGTGAGTAATGCCAGTTTAATTATTCTTAAATACGTGTGCATTTTCTCACTTTTAGTACCATATCTACTAATTGTTTTATTAATGGGAATAGGTAGTTCGTTTTCATATATATTTTTTTATTTCGCTGATTGGGAGGTACATGACCATTTTGATTAATAATATCATGGTTGGTCTTTCGATCAATTAGACCACAGATTAGAGTAAAAGTAAAACAACAAAACACGCATAAAACTTAAAAATACTTGGATCAATGTATTATATATAGATATTATAGATAATTTAAGATTTAAATATATAGTTATTATTTGTATAGAGAAAAGAAGAGTCCCTAAAACGCGTCCGTATAAGTGAAAAGAGAAAGCAAGTGTAGTTTACTCTCTGTCTCTGTTTTTTCATTCATTTCTCTCTGCGCAAAGCGCATGTAAAATTAGATGAACAAAGATATTATAGTGTTCCTCATGTTCCTTCTCTATTAGCTAAGATGGACGCTCGCCGTTATAGGCCTCCATATGGTTTCCATTCTCCCTTCTCTGTGTATATCTGCTCTATGCTTGCGACACCTCCTCTACCTTATAGTACTTGTCTACGTGTCAGAATAACCTCTTTATTTCTGACTTCGTCCTCTCCATTCCCTTTTAAATAATGAAGAATACTTAGACATATAAAGGTGCCATTACGTGTGCAAGCGAAATGCACACAAATGAAATGAAATGGCAAAAAATGACAATAATAATTGAACTATTGCCATTTTTCCCGTCACCATCTGTGTGTGTAAATGTCACTTGTAATTTTTATGGAACCAAGTATTTTTTTACATAACTCCGTAGGTGTCACTCGACGGCAGTATCAAGTGAGTTTGTACAACGAGTCATATTTCAGCTGTTTTTTTATAGTACATCGATCTATATGAGCCTGTTTACGACTACCAACGCCCATAAACATCCGCATAATTACTATTATGAGGTCTCTTCGTTTCTCCTCTCTTGCAATGGTCCACCGGCTATTCGCAAACCGCAAGAACCGCGAGAGCACAGCTGTCACTTTGTAGCGGTGTCATGTGAGCGGGAGGTATCTCCCCGGCCGTGCCGGTTCAATTCCGCTGCAATGCTGCATGGCGCTACTCCTTACTACACCTTGTGGAAATCTTTTACTCGTATTCTAGTACGACGATTTACTCTAGGACATGT
>JAFELO010000396.1:543003-596594 GCA_017140195.1 Eumaeus atala | reverse complement strand
CTCTTTTCATAGCACGCTAAGCTACTCTGAGCCGTCTTAGGAGACCCACATTTCGCGGTCAAGTCTCGGTTCCATATATCATCAGCGGCAACACACACTGGTCGAACATTTTCGACTTAATGCACTGTGGCATTTTGGACGAAAAGACCTTCTTATGCTTCCCGAAGGCTGCCCATCCGAGTTGGATTTGGTGACCGACCACTTTCTTGAAGTTGGATTTACCTAACTGGACAGTTGGTCCTACGTACGCGTACTGATACCCGTTGGGCAAGAAAGGTTCCCGAGTGGCAGCCCCCCACCGGAAGATGGAGTGTTGGACGGCGTTCTACCCCAAGGACGACGACTTGGTTAAGGTGGCGGAGAGCCGCTGGATGCAAGTGGCTCGTGACCTTCAACTGTGGCGCCCTGTGGGCTCCCCACAGCAGTGGACGTCGTCCGGCTGATAATAATAATGATATACTTGTATGTAAAACAATAAGACATAAAATATATTACAGTACATTACAATACTCCCTGCGTACTCCCTGAGACATGGGCAGGATTTTACGTAGCAATCTACAAAACGAGTCAGATAAGACTAAGATTAGCCACAATCTGACCACGATTGGCGTCACAGAGTCCACGGATAATTATCTAAATCCATTAATCTAAGTACATGTCTAATCGTAATCCTTACTGGTAATATTATAAATAACTTTAGCTGTTCGATATACAACATGATAACATTTATTTCTTGGTATTAGTAGAAAGTACACACGAATCCTTCGTGCTGCGTGTAATATTTATTCTTGAGTGTGTGGTGGCTGTCTATTTCTTTTAACTTCCTCGGTCTATACCATGATAGGGGATAGAGGATACACAATTATTAAGTATAATTATATAAACATTTATTAAGTTTATTAAGTCAAAATGTAACACACTAAGTAACTATCTAATAAAATCTAAGAGTAACACCTACTACAAATTGTTGTATCAACTTGGTGATTGATATAATTATGAATATAATCTTGATATAAGATTCGATAACAAAATAATATTATGGTACCATCACGCTGGTGTGATGAAGGAAGTAGCTGGCTGATGAAACCACGAGGCAGTTACTAGGCAGTGACCAGTAGGCAGCTACTAGTAAACATAAAGCGTGCGTTTACTTTTTCAAAGTAGGTATGAAGTATTTCAAAGTAGGTATGAAGTATTTTTACTAAATGTCATAGTCACCAGCATCAGCACCGTCATCATCAGCCGGACGACGTCCACTGCTGGACGTAGGCCGCTCACACAGAGCGCCACAGTCGCGGTCACGAGCCACTTGCATCCAGCGGCTCTCCGCCACATTAACCAAGTCGTTGGTCCACCGGATAGGGGGCGGTCCAACACTCCGTCTGACTACCTGTACGTACAATATACGCACAATGCTATTTGCACGCAATATACAGAATATGTGAACTGAAATCATTGTAGCTGAAGTATTTTTGCAAATAAATTCTTATTCGTAATAAAAATAATAGTGTCTACGTTATGTCGCAAGGGAGGAAAGTATTACATTTCTTTCCGCGTTTTGCTCCTACCAACGCCGGACAACGCCATATAATACGTTTGATTCACCGTATATACTCTCCGCGTATACCCAGGATGGCAGGAGTACTAGGTAGCACTTTCCTCCCTTGTGGCATAATGTATTATTATATAATACGTAATCGTTAAAGACGTTCATCGACGTTTACTTAATTGTTTTAGTACTTCCTCGTCATCAGACAATCTTCCCCTTCCTGGCTATATATCTGCTACATACGATGGTGGAACCCGCTATCATATGAAATATATATCCTTCCTATTTTTTTGTGCTTACTTCGGTGTGTCCACGCCATCGTCTTCTGAAACTTCAGAGGATATCTCTTTGCACTATATTATTCCATCCACACATCACCCCACAATATATTGTATTACACACCACACAATATTTGTGTATTAAGGGTGAACAATCCTAATCACTTAGGGGTACGAACAATATATAATAAGCGATTCTCAGAGCTACTGAATATGTATTTAGAATCTGGCAAAAATCGATAAAGCTGTTTCGGATGGGTGAAGTAACTAACCTTGTGAAACTATATGGGTCTAGACGTCCAATCGACGGTCAATCAATCTTTTGCTACTTTATACGCCGTTAAACATGAAACTAATTATCATTATAGATTTTCCTTCTCGATTTATCCATTTCATAGTATTTTTGATACGACTAGTATTAGCTTATTGATTTATTTTTTCAGCTAAGTGAAAATTGGAAATGGCTGACCGCAGCCAGAACACTCACATTGCCTAATAAAGGAAACATCGGAGTCACCGGGTTCCATTTCCATCCAAAGCATTTGGAAGACCTGTTAGACAAAGTCACGAATTTTCCGGTAAGCATATGAGAAAAAGTTTCTGAAGCCACATTCACGATACTTTTTTACTGAATGATTGATGAAGACTTGTGACAACTACCGACGCCCACGGACGTCTGCCCTATTGTCATACAAATGTGTTTCCCACCTTTCCCCTGGTAAGTCACTTAAACAGCTATGGTCTGGAGAAGTCCCAAGGGTATTAAAAGTAACAGAACGTACTGTTAGCGGAGGCCGCGTACTTCGTACTACGCGATCTATTCACTAGGTGGAGACAATCTCCGCGCCTCACAGTACTGATGGAAGTGGCCATCCAGTAGATGATGAATGCACGTGGTAGAGATCGGTCGTCTTGCTCATTGAAAGAGACCTATGTGCAGCAGTGGATCGATAAATGCAGCTGATGTTCATTATGACAATGAATATGCGTAACTATTCAATTTTGTCCTAAAGACTATTGGTATTGGACTGAAACATATTTAACAATGAGTTCCAAGGAGGAGGAAATACCCAACCGTTTTCATTGAAATTTTCTTTATTTTTTATTAGAATAAAGTTATGAGTCCTTAGAAGATAGAGAAGAAGTGTGTTATTCACATAAAATCACTGGCAGTGCAATTTAACAAATTTATTAAAATCGTAGATATTTTATTCTTTTCTGACATTAAGGCTTCCACACGTAGTTCAGCTGTACCCGCGATTTTTATTCGCATGCCGGTCGATATTGCTTTAGCTTGTAACGTTTTGCCATTAGTACCTACAGATGTACACTGGCATGTATTTTATCTTAATACTTCACTTAGAACCTGAAAAATAACTTACATTCGTTTTCGACCCACAATGTTTTCAATGAACGCCAAGACGACCGATCTCCTGCTACTCGCATCCATCCCGGAAATTGTCGTTCCACCTGGTGAACGGTCCACCAACACTTCGTTTTCCTAAACGTGGCCTCTACTCCAGAACTATCTTGGTCATCTATCTGATCTCCTAGGTCTATGCCCAGCCCATTGTCACTTCAGCCAACCATCCAAGCCATTTTTTTTTTTGTTGACGCGGGGAAACGCATTTACGCGCCTTCACTGGCCCTGGGTGGGGTCCAGTGGTGTGTGGGGCTCGCGGCACATTATATAATGCGGAATACACACAAACACCACCGCGAGTGCCACCAGTGACGCCTTTGATGAGGTGCCCCGGAACAACAAATCATCAGGGCACCTCGACGGCAAGTCAGCGCCCGAAGAGACCGACGCCACCTCCACAGATGGGAAAAAAAGAACCCCGAAGACACCGAGTTTGGGACAGTGCAATGGGGTGAGGTTCCCATCCTCGCCCCTTGTCCCGTGCGCAAATGCGCCGCCACTTCTTGCTCTTTTGTCTCCTCTTCTTATAAGAGGGGTACAAAGAGCCGCCACCTCCTCGGTTCAATTGGCTTCGCCCAAGGTGTCTCGGATAACCCCAGGCTACTGAACCCCACCGCCACGACAAGGCTTGAACCATGGTGGGGAACCCTCCAAGCCATCCCTCAGCATTACATAATGTACCTTTACATAACAATCCCTTAATGTGACTATATACTGGCTACATATACATTTTAATCTCGTTTATAATCGCCAATGTACACGTAATGCCACTCACAGGGAAAATTTTAGTCAAATAGCAAAAGCTGCCACCAACAACGATAAATCAGAAAATGCATGACCACGACCGCTCCGTCCGGAGTGTACCACCAAGAAGAACAATCGCCAAACACATGGCTATGAAGGGAAGCCAATGATAGAACAATTTTGATTTTATTTGTTAAGTACTTTTTAGTCTCAGAAATGATATTAAAAACATCTTCCAGTGTACTGAAGAAGATGAGTGTCAGGCAAGATGTGATAATAAAGACTGGTCCTGCGTCCTTATAGACGAGGACGGGTGGGTTGTAGCCAACGTACAACAAGAGGGCAGAGAGAGAGATGAGGAGGATCCTGTGAGAGAACACTTGGCGACGCTGCACCCCGCGGCGATGGCGGCACTGCTGAACGCCCGAGTGTTCCAGCTGAGGTGGATCCACGACTACCAGGGCGTCTGTTTTCCTCGGGAAGGTGAGAAGAGCAACGGCGCAGCGCCTGTAAGTTGTTGTTCTGTTTTCAGTTCATTACTAAGATTTACCGTAAGTCCGTCTGTCTGTCAACATGCTTTACCTCATGAACCGTGATATCTAGACAGTTGCGATTTTCACAAACTATGTATTTCCTTCGCCGTTATAACAACAAATACTTAAAACTGATACGGAATCCTCGATGTCCAAATCCAAATCGCACTTGGCTAGTATTTTAATGGTGTCATTAGCGTATGATTCGGATTTTGCGGAACCATGACCTCTCTACTGACTACTGACTTAACTCAAAATTAAGAGAGCTTCGAAGTTAACCCAAGGTTACTGACCGTATGTAAATAGTACACATACATATTATAAAACGTGTAATTTTTCATGTGCATCGCACAGAGATCACATATTAGGTCCTTACACATGAAATTGGCGTTCTTCGTACTGGCCACTTTAGTCACGAATTTCTCCTTCTTTGTAAAGAATTCCAATTTCAATTTCGTACAGCTATTTCCTCATATATTAGTGCTTCGATGACGGTTATTCATTTGTTTTTGTCTACTGTTTTCTGTTTGCGTCACTCATTTCACAAAATGGAATCGCATTATTTACGAGTACGAGTAAAAGCAAACAGGCAAACGCGCGTCGACTGCTGCGATACATTAATTACTAAACCGGCACGATAATGAAGGTCTTTTAAACTAAACCTGTGATGAAAAATGGACTCCTTCCGATAAGCGTAATGGTTGGATCCTAGCCGGCCTGCCGAATCCTCCCCCAACCGAAAATTAACTCCAAAAAAGTTACTTGTAAGCGTGTAGTGGACTAGTGCCGGTATTGTTCATTACAGTTTTCTCAAATCTAGCTAGACTATCTCGGCTGATGTCTATTTTCTGCAATGATGGAAAAGCTAAACAAACTAGGCTGGGCAATCGCTCCACGCCACTGCTGCTTCACGACAACGCTAGACCACACACTGCGCAACAGGCGGTTACCAAATTAGATGAGCTTCAATTGGAAAGTTCCTCCGTACGGGGACCTTGCTCCAACATATTACCATTTTCTTCGAAGTTTGGATAACTTCTTGCAATATTCAACTCCGATGGGGCAGTCCAAATCGCCTTCAAAGATTTTATTGTTTCCCGTCCGACTAGTTTTTTTAGCGAAGGGATCATTGAACTACCTGAGATACTGAGATGGCAAAAGTGCAAAGAAAACAATGGTTCATACTTTGATTAATTAAATATTATATTTAAAAAAATCGACTTTTTGTTCCTCCCGTACAAAACACCAATTTCATATGTAAGGATAATAGATAGAGAACAGATAGAGAAGTGATGCCATATATATATATATATATATATATATATATATATATATATAACTCTTATTAGACAATAGAGGAATGCATCTAACCCCGCATGCACATTACGCAGAGAGAAACTAATGAAAAAAGAGAGCGAACTTAAACAGGCCACACACGTAACGATTTACTGGCACTGGGTAGGGTCCAGTGATGTGTGTGGGGCTCGCGGCACATGATAGTACCGAATACCCACAAAAACCACCGCGAGTGCCATCATTGCCGCCTTTGGTGAAGCGCCCCGGAACAACAAATCATCAGGGCACCTCGACGGCAAGTCAGCCCCCTAAGGGACCGACTTCACCTCTACAGATAGAGCTGTCGCGCACTACAGAACAACCCCACCAACTTTGGGACAGTGAATGGGATGCTTCCAAAATCTGTCTTTTTCCCTTTATTATTTTTAACCTCGTTACACTCACGTTATCAAGACGATACCCCACACCTGAAAACCCATCCAGCCGTTCAGGCAGCAGGAGGGAGCAGAGAGATCTACATAATTACAATCTAAGCTATATACATACATAACTTTTTTTATAGAATAGGGGGGCAAATGTGCAATCGGAGCTTTTTACGACTACCGACGCCCACAAGCATCCACACAATTACTGTACCTACGCGTTACCCTCCTAATGGGCCACTGACTACAGACAAACTGCACGAAACGTGACACTCCACATTTTACTTTACCTACCTCTATCTCCCCGGTCGAGCCGGCCGAATTCCGTTGCATAGGAGGATGTAGTGTCATGCACTATACGTGGTACTACCTGTTTCCATACAGCATTACAATACCTCTTCTTGATACCTACATACAAACGCTCGAAAAACATCACCCTCCTTCTGACGCAGTCAGGTGGAGGGATATGTTGTACACGTTAACGATCATGTGTGTGTATATCAGAGACTCCCCACCATACTTCGAGCGGCTTTGAGCTCAGCGAAGCTGTTGCTACGTGCTAGCGGAGAGATGGTCGCGGTGCTCGCATTGTTAGCATCTGGTAAGTTTTCTTTTTATTATAGAGGGACGACGAGGGAAGAGAAGTCGGGGCCTTTTGTAGCCTTCCGTCGGTGTCGGTTCGAATGACTCTGAATTATATTCTCTTTTGTACTGTAAGAAACGGATCCGAATAAAATTGAAAGGCGAAAAAATTAAAACGCATACCGAGAGATTACACTAGTTACCACATGTTGAATTTGGTGAGCATTGAGTTTAGAGGTTATACCGTGGGGCCGCAGCATTCCCTAACAGTTTTTTTTGACGCGGCGAAACGCATTACCTCACCTTTTCCGATCCTGGTTTGGGGTCCAGTGATGTGTGAGGCCGCAAATTATAGTAGCGAAGAACCACGAAAACCGTCGCAAGCGCCATCAGTACCGCCTTCAGTGAGGTGCTGCGGAACAACAAATTATCAGGGCACCTCGACGGCTAGTCAGCACCTAATGCCCCAACTCCACCTCCAACGATAGGTTCGTCCCGCGCTACAGGTCTACCCCACAAACCTTGGCAGAGTACAACTTCACCCAGGTGCGCCATAGCGCCGCCTCCTTTTCTCTTTTGTCCCCTCTTCTTATAAGAGTGCTACAAAGAGCAGCTCCCGCCTCGGTCAAATTGGCTTCGCCTAAGATGTCTCGGTTCATCCCAGGCTACTGAGCCCCACCACCACGACAAGGCTTGAACTATCATGGAGAGCCCTCTGCTCTTTTTTATAATATAATTAGAGAGCAGATTAGTGTTTTAAATATATTTAGACCATTTTATGATTAAAAATTACAGCTGGCCTCGTGAAAAGTGACACGGAATACGAAAAGGAAAAGCGCCGGAAGCGTTTGAAGAAAGATTACGAACGTGAGAAGTTCGAGAGCTTGTTCAGCCCGAAAGTACTTGTGAATAGAACAAAGTTCGCGGCCTGCGATCGCTCGAGAGCTATTTATGAATACCAGGTAAATCCAGCAAAGTAACTGCTGTTCTCACCGGTTTCACTCCCATGAAATCCATCACAAGGGGATCAAAAGCATTTTTATGTTATTCCAAATTGTAATGTCTATAGCTGTGGCAAATTTCTTCTGAATACGTTAAATAGTTTTGGCGCAAAAGAATAACACATATATGTACAAACTTTCACATTCATATATCTTCTTTACTCTTTATGTTTGGAAGAGTATTTTAAAATATTTTTCATTCCTTTATAGCGTACTGCGAAGGCGCTGGAGGCCCTGAAGCGACCAGCGCACTTGTGCAAGTGGCCGCTGGTGGGCGCTGAAGTCCCTGACACCAACCTCATCCTCCTCGCGGTGTACAATCACTGCCCCTACACCGGGAGACCACTCAATGACCCCCTCGTCAATGAACCAGTAAATAAGCTCAGACACCACAGTCTATACAATATGCTATAAAAATAAAAAATATATATAAATCTCTAAGAACTCTTAAAAAATATTGAACGAAATCGATTTTCAAACAGTTCTTTATTTAAACGTTTTACGATAATTCTATTACGAAGTATTAGGGAGTTTCCAGTGTTATTATACGAAAATGTATGGATATGTAATAATTTATAAAATTTTAATCAAGTCCAATAATTCATGTACAAAAAAATGCGACATGTTTCAGAACATTTTATGTCTGTAGGAAACGCTTAAGCTTTGTCTTAAAAATACATTCTTAAGTGAAACTCGGGACACTGACGCCGTTACCCACACAACTGTATAAGTGTAAATACATGATATATTGCACATGGACGACTGGACGTATAGTGTGTGTACATTATTCACATGCACATTATACATTAGAAATAAATTAAAAAACAAAAATAGCCTCTATTTCTGCTAAGATTCACATATATACTTTTTTTAACAATATAATTATTGAATCACTTTAGTAGTCGCCTCTACTGCGTAGTCCTCTGGTAAACCGTTCCATGCTTCCCTGCTTCTCTGTTCCGAGCCAGTCGCATACAGAGAGATGCAAATCTTTGATGAAATATGTCTCTCCATCGTTTTATTGGCCTTCCCTGATACCTTTTACCATATCTATCTCTCATATTATACATTAATCTGTATTTATTAATTTGTAATGTTAACCTGTGGTTTGTACTGTCAGGTCGCAATGGACCAGCTGGAGCCTGGCACGTGGGGTCGCAGCGGCGCCAGCAAGCTGGCGTGCTGGCGCAACCGCGTCCCGCTGCCGGCGCGAGCTCCCCACACCATCTGCTATCCGCATCACTACTCGCAGGTATATGGTTCAAACTGCTACACTTCTCGAAGCCTCCATATAAATTACTAACAGCGCCTCGTGGTTTCGCCCACGTACTTGTCGTAGCGTGATAGCATAAAGCATGCCTTGATAAATGAGCCCTTTAACCGGAAAGCTCTAAAACCGGACGTGTAGCTCCTATTTTTTTGGGTATACATATTGAAACATATTTTAAGCAGTTGGGGGTTATTGTTTCCAATGTCTATTAGACAGCGCAATATATAATAATAATAATATCTGTGGACCTATCACAGCACGTCAGCCCAGTCCTGTGCTAAGTACCGTAAGGACTTGTGTTACAGGTACTACACAACGGAAATATACTTAATATTCTTATAAATTTAAGAAATTGTATATATTTAGATTTTTATTATAGAAATACATATAATACATAAACATCCATCATCATCAAGTCTTTTGACTGTAATTCTTCAGGCCCCAGGGAAATCTATATATGTACATAGTGATACATAAATACGCTCGAAAATCCTTCTTATGACACGATCAGGATTTGGAGCATCTTTGTTATATCCACCTGTGCTTCTCAGGAGGAAGGCTACAGACAATGTGGACCCTGGCTCCCGGATCCTGACCCGGAGGTAGAGAGAGGCGCAGGGAGTCTGCTACATCATCAGCTATCAGTGATACCGTCCATGCTGCTGGTTGTTATTAGTGCTTAATGTTAATAAAAAAATAATTCTTTTTATTTAAACAGGAGCAATAAAATAAAAATGTGTAAGCTTCGTGAAGTGTTTCTTTTCGTAGGTTCTCTGCCTACAATAGGGAAAGTCAAGATGTGTTGTTGTCGAAAACATGTACTAAACACCTACTCCTTCTATAGTCTTCTGATTAAAAGCTAAAACTGTCTTGGGACAACAAGACAGTTTTAGCTTTTTCCGTCAGGCTCCCTGCGATCATACCAATGGGTTAGTGAATACCGCCGTCATTCCTGGCGTTATACTGCATTTATGAAATTTTAGTTCATTGTTTGATTCGCAGAAGATCGACATACTTGTCCCTCTCTGTTAGTTGTAGATATATGCAATGCATACATTTTACTGCACATGTGCGTCAAGACGGACGATGCCATATTGATATAGATCATGTGGCGAGCTGCTGGTTAAGGCTGGACTAGCGCCGCCAACCAGTATTAGGTCCCTATGAGAAAAAAAAAGCGAATGCCTCATCCTCTAAGATGTAACAAATAAGCATAAGGTGGAAAGGGGGCTCTGGTCAAAAGATACTTTTTATTAACACAGAGTGAGCCCCATATTTACCAAAGACTAGTGAGAGAAATTGTCAAATATAGGGAGAACTTGGTCAACGTATATCTATAATCCCTTTCCTCTCCAATAGGCCACCGGATACTTAGAAACAGGATAGCTGTTAATTTGTTTCATCTTGTGAGTGAGTGGTACCTTTCAGACACTGAACCGCTGCCGAGAATATGTTTCTGAATGCAATAAGTTACAAAATAAAACACATTTTGTCCATTTGTGTTTAATTAATTTTGGTTCTGAATAATCTTAGCGTTGAACAGACTTGTGACGATAAACAACATTTCCTTAAAACTAAAAGAAATACACCGAAGTGGGCACAACATAAAATATAATCTTCAACAAAAGGTGGGTAGTTTAACATTTTAGATTCATAAATAACTATACTAATTAAGTAACGAACCACCGGGCATACAACAGACTTACCCATTATCTTATTCTAAATCTAGCATATCTAAACAGAAATATATTTAAGTTTTGTAAATTTGTGACAATGTGTAATGAATTAATTTTCTCTGTTATGTTAACAAGAAACGAATAAAAACTAAATCACTACATACCGTGATTACCTATACAACTAAATACTGTGATAGAACAAACGAAAAATAAAATAACCTAAAAAAATAAGTAACATTGTAAAATATGTCGTTTAAGAGAACAAAAGTAACGTACTCTTAATAATAATCGTACTCTTATATCTAATGATCGCTTACGTCTACGTTAATATAATCAAAAATACTTTAACATATCACTACATCAAACTTTAGAATACCCGGAATGCTTATTAAAATATTCATCTCTGAGCTCCCTCTGGCGACGAGTCGCGGGTACTTTGAACATGCTTTAAAGTTTAAGACATCAAAAATATTTATATCTCATCAACTATTTATTGTATAACATTCGTTTAGTTCAAACTATGGCTCCTTTAAGGTAACCCACATTTGTCAGGAATACGCATATTCTGGTCGCATTATAATATATTAACATTTTTTCTACCTACCCCGAATGTTCGAAGATTTGTCCCTATACAGAAAAAGCAGGGACAAACGTTCGGCGGTAAGCGAGACAAACAATATTATATTCAAAACAAGAGGAAAGCCCAACATATCCACGCGCGTGCTTGCCAAACTTGCCGCAAACATACGGAATGTTTGCGGTAAATAACCTACTTTCCTCCCTTGTGGCACAATGCGATATAGTTACATCTTCTCACTGTCATTTTATAAGTATGCTTGTATATTATCGCCTTTTTATATAAAATCATAAACTAACAACCTTGATTTATTCAAAATATTATAAATTTAAGGTACAGTGCACCTAGCGATACAGTTTCTTTGGGTTCATTATTTTTATAGTGTCTCATTTAAGTCACCAAGTCAAGAAACTAACTGTGATAACTAACTCATGAAATTCAAATAAAAAACGGCCTATAATTTCTCTTACTTTGTCCGTACAATCAAAATCCTCTATATGGCTATAGAATATATCCTCTATAGAAGACTTCGATTGTAAGGACAAAAAATCATGAAAAAAACACACACACACACATCCATGGCTTTCCGCTAAGGAGGAAGAGTTGTACAAAGAAACGCGTTCCTGACAAATGTGCGTCCATTTTAGTCTATTCTAGTGGAAAGTTTAAATTCATGAATCTACCTAACTACATGGTTTCTATTCACATTTGGCACAGTCTCCTTATATAATTTCGATCCGGTCGCAATATACACATTTGAAAATATATTAATAAAGCTTTGCAATCAAATACTAAAACATAAATAGAAATATATTAAAAAAATTGCAAAAAGTACAAATATAATAAGTTATTTTAATAATGATTACAGAACAAATACGGTATTGAGCGACAAATATATCAAATTTTTTTTTATTACAAATGTTAAGAATAAGAAATCTTTGGTAATCCCTTTATGCTATTAGATAGAAAATATTATTTTGTAATAAATTTAAATGTATATGTATAGGGGTGGGCCTAAATGCATTTTTAATCATGTTGCACAAAATCTCACAAAATAATGTTAAAAATGTTTATAAACAACTATTCAAATCAACATTTGTTTACAATATCCTGGCCAAAAACATTCCTGATTATTTTCACACGGTAGCTAATTTAGTACCACACCTAAAAACCTATGATACTGAACATTTTTGGGGTTCCGTACTTAAAATGTAAAAAAGAAGACATTATTACTAAGACTGAAATCTAAAAAGGCGAGATTTGTATTATATCTGACTTAACTAACGGGTCAAGACAAATTTCATATTTATAGCCGACTATACCGATTTTCCGACATACTCAGCTTGAGCTCGGAGAACTCGGTTACATACTCATATGTCGGAAGTTCATAATATCGACGGCTTGGTAGAAACAAGCGATACAAAGCACACAAATATAGTGGTTCAAAGTAGTTTATCTAATCGGTAGCATGAAAATAACGTTTCCATTTTGTCGTATTATATCCGACGAAGAACTAACACTTTCTTCAATTTCAATTTATGTGGAGTTATTTAAACCGATGGACGCTTTTTTCCGGACCTGAACTTATTGGAAGCGAAGAGAAAGCTATTGCTACTATTAAGGGGGGAAGGTGACAAGAAGGGCAACGCATCGGCATAGTAATTATATATGGGCGTCGGTATTCGTAGAAGGGCTCCGATTCCTCGTTTCTCCTCCTATACTATGGAAAAAATACAAAATGTGCACGCGCACCAATATAAGTTTTTTTAAATATTTTTTTAATAATAAGCAATGATGGAGCGGGCAAAGTGCCGACGCTGAAAGCTCCTCAATAAAATGAGAATTTAAAAAAAATTGTGATATGAACACAGCCCGGACACGTGCCAACATTGCTGTTTTTAACTCCACGCTATATATTCACACGATGGTTTAATGACATATGATTTTGACATAGCGAATTTGCAATCCGTAGGATATTCGATCCGTTACATGCGTATATTGTCTAAACGCGATATGATATACTAGTTTGCTTCGCGGTTTCACGCGGTTAAAATCTGTCACAGGACCGTTCAGATCTTGGAAAGTTTTATATGTTGCTTAGTTTTTGTGCGAGTTCATCGCAAACATACATCTCGTCTTGTCTTAAGTGTACGCGAATGATACTCATTACAATAAAACTACTTTTACGTATTTTATCGCGGTTAATTCAGTTATTTAGGCAGTCCGACGTTCCAGAAGCTTTACTTTAAGAGAGTTTATTTCATTATTTAACTAACCCAACTTTTCATAAGCTTTACAGCAACCATGGTCACGGGTGGACCCGTAGTATTAGATCCCAAACATAGTTTCATTGTAATACATACTCCCGCATTTATATGAGTAGTTTTGTAGAATTAGTAATTACTTGGTAATTTTCTCTTATGAGCTATTCGGTTTCTTTAAGATGTTTTATAGATTTATGTGTGCGTTTGTAACAAACGATAGAACGTTTAATTAATATAAGTAAATGAGTTATATAAACACTAGTAGAGAGCTAGACGATGGAATGGCAGTGCTGGAATATTCCCCGAATGAGGTGTAATTCACGTACGGAATGGACAAAAAATATCAAAGAAAGTTACAATGGTAACAAATATAAAATTCGTTATAACTACCAAACCTCCAAAATAACTTAAAACATTATAATAATAACAAAATAATTATTGGTAGGGTTAATAAACAACAAAACACGGTTTATATGAAACCGTTAAAAAAAGCTGGTTTACATAATAACGGTTCTCTAATTGATCTGTGAACGCATCGCCCGATGTAGTGAAAGGGTCGACATGATAGTCTCTCTCACTCGCAGGCTCCGCCCATTCGGAACATTACTGTAACTCATAACGCTACTAAGACGTCGTACTTTTTCGCACATGCAGCTAGCGCTATCGATTTGCAAGACTTTGTCACTTCGATACTGGTGTGAATCAAAACCAATAAAACCTAAGTAAAAGAAACCTGGCATTTGAATAAATATCAAATAACTTACCGATATTATCGGTTTCAAATAAACTTATAAGCTCTTATAACTTGTAGAATAGTCACATAAATAAATATCAATTTTACTTATACAAAAGAAAATGAAATAGTTTAAACTTAGTTGACTTTAAGTAACAGTCAAAGTTAACGCGCACTAGAGATTGTAGACTGCTTAGGCAAGCAGCACATGTAATCAGATACATACACAATAAACAAATGTAAAAATGTAATGATCAAAGCAAATTCTTAATCAAAACTAAATAAAGAATTCAAAATTCTGTGTTTGCCCACCATTAGGTTATCGAGTCTTTATCGTGAAGGAAAAAATATGACTGATGTTTCCGATAAGGGAATTTATTAAGTTCGTGGCTGACTTCAGCAATACGCAAGCCCAATATAGAGCTCGTTCTATAAAACAACTACCAATTAGTGCTCGCTGTTAATTTGCTGTCACATTATTCAGTGTAATGCCTGAACTAATCGGGTAGAAAAATTGCATGTGGCCAGTAGTAATGCGGTAGACGGTGTGTTTAAAACCGAACTATTTGATTATTTACATTCAATTTGTCCGGACTTTGCATGCGTCAAGGAGCCCAACTGTGTCCAACTTTATTGGGACCAAGCAACACTATCATAATTCAGGAAAAGTTAATTTTACCATTCAATTACACTGGTAAAATAATTTTCCTGAATTCTTTGTCAACCAGATTTTTTACCCCCAATCTAACAAAACGAAGCTGGTGCACGTTAGCTATAAAAATAAGATTTGACATAAAATTACGTCAACACCAAACCAAACGCGCATATACATACATCAATGGTTTGGGCGTGATCTCTATCAATAATTTAATATATAATTTGTACAAACTAAAGATAATATCGGTTAGTGGTAGATGCCTGGTAACTGTGAGATGTGGAGGAGGAAATTTACCCCTCACTCCATGGGGCAAGGTGGAATTACCCTTGCTCCCAAGGTAAGAGCGAAGTTCCCCTTTCACTCCTCCTCGGACTCGGAGTCGGAGTCGGGTATGGTGTTAAACCAGTTCTCCCAGTTCGACGGGGGACCTACTGCGGTGCGCCTGGAACAAACGTTAACACTATAATATTATTTTTCCTTCCATACTGTAGGACGTTCGAGCGACTATTTATATCACACAGATTCACCCACATTCAGTTAGGTAAGTGCTTTAAGAAGCGTTGAAGGTTTTTGGTTTAAATACGATACAATTGAAAAGTACTCGGCCTAACACAGATTCATGCAATTGTAAAAATCAGATCTACCCAAAACATTTAGTTCAGTTCAGACTAGTTAATTGAGTGAAGTCCGAAACCTGTGCGATAATTAGTTGTGATTAGTATGTGATAGTTTCTGCAAATGGAGCAAATCGCGCAGCGTAGTGTCACTAAGTACCTCCATAGGAAGGGGCTGTCACTGAAAGCCATCAATGATGGCATGGTCAGTGTTTCAGGAGATTCTGCTCTGTATTATTGATCCAAAACATGGATAACAGAATTTAAGCGTGGTAGAGAGTGTGAAAGATGAACCCCGATCTAAAAGGTCACCGACGTACACTACTGACGAAAATATTTAAAAGATACTTGATTTAATTATGGGAGACCACAGATAAAAATTAGAGAGATCACCGAGATTACAGGTATATTATACGAATTGGGTTTCCACAAGGTGTCTGCGAGGTGGGTACCGCGACATCTTTTTGTTAAACTGAAAAGTTGAACAAGAAAGGGCGGCATTGATATTTTATATATTTCACTTGACTGTTTGCAGTTGTTTGAAGCCAATGCAGACGATTTTTTGAATCGGTTGCATGGCTGAAATCTACAATTGACGTTTTGTACTAGTACCGCATCAGCCTATTCACCTCATCTGGTACCAACCATCAGACACTTATTTCTGTTGCCTAACTTAAGAAAGCACTTGGGAGGTAAAAGATTTTCGATAAACGACTGAATGTACGTGATTATGTAGAAAAATAAAAACAACAGATTTAATGTGTATATTTTCTTGGTTAGGCCGAATACTTTTCAATCCACCCTCGTATGTTATCAACGCCAATGGCAGCATATTGTAGTAGATATATAATCTGTCGATGTGACGTCATCGAAGTCAGTTATGACTGGGCGGCATTTGTAGGTCCTAGTACGCTTACCACAGTGCAGGGGAGCGCCGATGACGTCACGAACGCCGGACTCATTTACCTGTTGACGGGCTGCGGTAGTGTGGCGGTGGCGGGCGGGGGCGCGGGGGGCGGCGGCGCGCGGCGCTGCAAAGTCTGCGTGCCCTGAGACCACTCGCCCTCGGCGCCTTCTTCCCAGCTGCTGATACATCATTGAACTTAGTTATATATCACTAGCCGTTCCCGCGGTTTCACCCGCTCAATATCAGACCCAAGGGAAACATTTCTTTTTTCGGAGTGAAAACTATCATCATAAACTTTACCTATGCCAAATTTTATCTATATCCGGTCAGTACTTTTTGTGTGAACAAATAACAAACAAAGAAACATTCACATTTATAATACAAGTATAATAAGAGCAAAGGAGCATCTGCTCAGATCATTTGCTCCATTGTTTATGCAAATGCCACCCTTACGCCCTTTATGCCCCCAAAATTCCTTCGGACTTTCATAAAGCACATAAAACACAACGAAGTTAGCAACTGAACGACCAAAGCGCAAGTCAGAACTACAAAGATGAAGTTGGCTTCGACTGTTTTGCAAATGGTGTATGTTTTTTAACAACATAGATGTCGCTTTAAGCCTTAACATTTTATTGTTGGGTCTTTTTTACCGCTCTAACGCAATCGGTGTCTGGTGACGGATGTGTCCAGTGTAGCTTCATCTGATACTATAAGACACGTCGGGCGCCGGCCTAGGTGAGATTCTGGTCTTTGTAGTGAAATAGGTACGGGTTCTCGCTACTAATAGAAGTTTAAATAACTATCAGCATGCATTTCTCCCATCTGCGGGAATGGAGGAGGCCTTCAACCACAATCTCACCTAGACCGTCTCCATCGCCACCTAGGTCCAGCAGATAACCTGCAAAGGCTAGAAATACTGATGACAAGAAACTGCTGTACAGGACAAGTGCTTGCAGATGGGTGTAGATATTGAAAGGTAGTGTATTAAATTTGTATGCAGCCGAATTGGGCCGGCGCGCCGGGGAAGTACCTCTCTCTCGCATGACTCCGGCGTGAAGTGACGTTGACAGAGTCAATTCTCTTTTTGGCTCATCGGATCTTTACCTGATACGGAGTACTGTGCCGATTAGACGTAGACCAAGGCCGGATTTTGTAGGCTGTCGTCGCGCCTTTCACTATAGGGCAGCAGATTGGAATGGGTTTCGGTCATTCTTAGCATCCTACCTACGGATTTGCTTCCTACTGTATAGCCCTGACGCCGTTGCGGAGTCTGTGGCTGATGTGGTGACTCAGGGAATGGAACTTTTCATTCCGTTGTCTGCTCTGCCGATTGGCGACGCAACCTTGGTTTGGACGCTCCCGTTAGTTGGCACTTCTCCATAAACTGGATGGTTACCAAGCGTTTGCAGCTGCGGCGAATTCACAGGACGCAAACACCAGAGTACTAAAGAAGGAGTGTAATTCTGCCTCTAGGTCCTTTAAAAAAATTATTACCAAATCAAAGTCAAGAAACTAAGCAAAATATGTGGAAGACTGGTACGCCTTCCTTCAGGAATCCGTGCATTCTCGTCCCTCGCCAAGGCTGTTTTAGGGAATTCCAAGCCATCCCTTCTTTGCATCGGAGTGATGAATCGCTGGCCCATGTCGCAAAGAGAAAGCCGAACTTCTCTTTTTGCGTCGAACTCCTTTTTGGATGATCAGGGAACTACGCCGCCTACTCCTGTTACTCGATGCCGGATATAATATTCTGGCAGAGTGCCGTGCGTAAAGCACTTCTTTCCCTGGACATTCATAAGCCAAGTGGGGCCGATGGCATCGCCCCGATTGTGCTGCGAAAATGTGCTCTGGAGTTGGCTCCGGTATTGACGCGCCTTTTCCGATTCACTTACTCTGTTTGCGTAGGCCCCAGCTCTTGGTGCACCCGACCCCTAAAAAAGCTGACAGTTTCGACGCATCAAAAATTATGGAATCTATTATCAACTGCCAGCTCTTGAAATACTTAGAGGATCATCAAATAACTAGTAACCGCCAGTACGTTTTCCGCCGTGGACGTTCAGCTGGTGATCTTCTAATTTATTTAAAGTACCGATGGGCAGAGACAGTTGAAAACAACCGCCTCTCCGTTGCCGATTAGTCTTGAGGTAGCAAAGGGCTTTGATCGGGTGTAGCACAAGTGCTTCTTTCCTACCGATTTCCCGGGAAATTATGCGATTGGATCACTAGCTTCTTGACAAATCGCAGCATAAAGGTCGTGGTTGACGGCACAAGCTCCGTCCTTAAATTTGTCAACGCTGGTGTTCCCAAAGGTTGTGTTCTGTCTCCTACGCTGTTTCTTCTGCATATCAATAATATGCTGCAAACTAGTGGCCTCCATTGTTACGCGGATGATAGTACTGGGGATGCTTTATACCGTGGCCGTGCCAATATTTCCCGGGAACACGTTAACGAGTATTGGAACAAGCTTGTGTCTGAAATCGTGGATTTGTTTTCCATTGTCTCGGAACGGGACCGACTAGAATTAGTCCAATTTAACCCTCATAAGACACAAGTTTGCGCGTTTACCGCCAAAAAAATCACCCTTCGTCGTATCTGCTCATTTTCAGAACACCCTAGGCTATCGGTATAGCTCAGCTAGTATCGGAATACTTGGTTTCGACACATCCCGAGTAACGTTCAGTTCCGCGGTCATTTGGTAACGAAAGCTAAATTATTCTCAAAGATGCTGGGCGTACTCAAGCGCGAAGCAGTATTTCAATCCAGCCCATCGGGTCTATCGCATATGGAGTACTGCTCCCACCTGCGGGCAGGTGCCCCGCAATATCAGCTCGTTTCACTTGACCGCATATAACGTAGAGCGACAGGAATCGTTAACGACCAAGCTATTTCCGGACAGCTCGATTCTTTGGTCCTACGAAGAAACGTCGGTTCGCTGTGCGTCTTCTATTGTATTTTATGGGGTGTGTGTTTCGCGTAATTGTTCGGCTTAATATCAGCCGCAGAATTCTATCTTCGGACATCGCGACAGAACTCTAAGTTCCCATCACCTTGATGTCCGTAAACCCACAACAGTGCGGTTTAAATGCCACTTCTTACCGCGCACAACTGTATTGTGGAACCAGCTGCCTCCTCGGTATTTCCGATCCGATACGACTTAGAGGTCTTCAAGAAAAAAGCATACCTATTCCTTAAAGGCCGGCAACGCGTCTATAAGACGCCTAGTCTCATAGATGACTATGGACGGCGGTAGTCACTACCCACCTGTTCGTTTGCCTCTATCTCATAAAAAAAGATGGTAGATCCATATAGTCCCACCAACTTGACAGCAGCAGTGAACATCATCCAGCTGATGATGACAATGATGAGATGATGATGATGACGAAGCAGCTTATGACCGTGACCAGTGCCGCTGTCTGCGAGAGACCTATCTCCTGTAGTGGATGTCCTCTGGCAGGTGATGATGACGAAGGATCGAACTCCAGATACACTGTGTTGTCGTACCCCGGGTTGTCAGTGGACTTGCAGTTCTCGCACTCGCTGCGGTAGTCGTCTGCGTCCGCGCCGCCGCTGCTCTCGTAGCTGCACACGCACGACGGCTGCAACACACACACACACTGGTGTACTTGAGGCGTACAGACTGAAATCGTCTAACGGTGGGATTTAACATTTTTTATAATAAAATTAGCCGGTGTCCCAATGTAGGCGTGGAAGAAAGGAGTGCCCTCCCCACCCATGCATCGGCATAGTAATTGTGTATGTGCATACACTTAATAATATAATAAAGAAAAAGGTTTTATAATAAAAATTAAAATTGTTGACGTTATGTTAACAAATACGACGTTAGGGTAATACCTTGTCCACTGTGAGAGGAAGCGTGCCGTGCGCTGGCTCCGGCTGGCTCTGATGCGGCGGCGGCGGGGGCGCCGCTTGAGTCTGTTGTGTATGCTGCATTTGCTGCAACTGCGGCATCTGCTGCAATTGCGGCATCTGCTGCAATTGTGGCATCTGCTGCATCTGCTGCACCTGCTGCAGCTTTATCGGTTTCAGTTCGCCGCTCTCTTCAGCGCTGTGAGCTCGCGATCTGCTGCTGCCCACACGTATCGGTACGCTGTGAAAAACCTCTTTTTAGGAGGAACAAAACCCATAAAAGATCACTATATTGGTCACCTCTCTGTCTGTCAGTCAAGAAACTTTTCTTGTGTCCTCTTGGAATTAAGCCGAAATTCAAATCAAACACCGAAGAATGATGTATACAGAAGCCTCTTGAAGCATGGCTCATTGGGGGGGGGGGGGGGNAATCAACGTCATCACGGTCATCTCAGTAGAAAAAAAAAAGAAGTACTGGCCTGAATTGAAATATTATTTATAAAACTAATTTTACTGATTTTATCGCAGTATATTAGATTATTTATGTATGAGTCCACCCGTAACCATGGTTGCTGTAAAGCTTCTGAAACGTCGGGCTACATAAATAATTTAATATACCGCGATAAAATCCGCAAAAGTAGTTTATTTTTATTTTCACTTTCATTGTAATGTCTAACATTCGCCTAAACTTAAGACTTCAATATTATTTTTGTGCTGTACATACCATTTATCGAGGAAGACTATATAGCATGACGCTACGACTAAGAGGACCGGAGTCACGCAGGTGACACCGTGGAGTGGTGGTATTGTTTATATGACAGCACTGTGAAAACTAGAAGGCGATATGTAACGCTAGAGCGTCGTCACTTCTTGCTGTCCTGCGTACGTACAACGCTCGTGGACTACACGTGTCGTTAGCGAACAGTTGTTTATAACTCGTATGCTTGCGGAACTTCTGAGTGTGTGACCAGTCCATTGCCACTTCAGCAAGCTTATTCTTCGCGTGATAACGGATACTTTAGTTCTCTGCCTTATGACTTCGTTACGAATTCTGTCGGACAGAGAAACACCCAACATAGCACGTTCAATATCCCGCTGAGATACCGCAAACTTACGGACCAGTCATAAATTAAGAGGCCGTGTATCGGCCCCGTAGGTCATCACTTTTGTTGTAGAAAACTTTTGTCTTCAACCAATTTTGTCTTTTCTTTTATCCTTTCTTTCAACCGGTCGACCGTTTACCAGGTGGGAAGACGATCTCCTTACAATAGCCGGTCCGGAATGGATGCGAGTAGCAGGGGATCGGTCGCCTTTGCGTTCATTGTAAGAGGCCTATGTCCAGCAGTGGTATAGTGATATGTCCACCGATAAGGGCTGATAATGATGCCGATACGGTTTGAAACACTCAGGGACGAGGTGATAAGTTAAGTATGTACTGGGCATGACGCTATAGCCCGGTTCCGAGGGTGGCAGCTCCCTAGGCGGTGAACCAAGCTCCGCACAATGCATGCCCAGTGGGCGGTACTTATCGCTCGCAGTTACCTGTCCACTGTGACGGGCGCGGCGGAGGCTATATCCAGGTTCCGCGGCACGCTGCGTCCTGCGGCCCGTTGGAACCTGTCAGTGCGCTCGCGCTCGCGCTCGGGTCGGTGGAATGAGCGTCGCACCTCGCCCGCCAGCGTGCGGTCTGCGCGGCTGAACACTTCGAGCCCGCTATCAGTCGATATCCGCGGGATAGTGCGGTGCCTGCGATTGGATAAAGATATCATATTATTCGTGAGTGTTTGATGGTGAGATTAACGAATACAAAATACAAAGAATATTGTTCCGTCCGTGGGTCGTCTTCACTGGCCTGGGGAGGCCTGCGAGAATTACGGGTACCGTGCGAACCTCATGACCCGGGTCTGTTCGCGAGGGGCAACTGTCCCCTCGGTCATGGGGGCAACCCACTGATGTTAGTGGGTAGCACACCAAGGTGCGGAGGCCGTACGGCCTGAATGTGGATGCGACCGCGGCCTACTGGCCTGCAGGTGTGGTGAGTGGTGAAATGTGGTGATTTCCGAGTGTAATGTGGGTTATGCGTGTGAGTAAGTCCCGAATCGCAGAGGGGTCCTCGGCCCCGGCGATCGGGATCCTCGTCCCGATCGCCGGGGCCGAGGACCCCTCTGCGATTGGTGGATCACGGGATACGAGCTCACGCGGGTACGGCCGGCCGTCTGGTGTTCGCGCGTGTAGCGGGGCCAGGTCCCAAAGGTGGGCATGCGGTCCATAGTCTGCGGCACTGAACATGCCTCGAGACAATCGGGCCACAAACTCAGAAAAGATTATTGTTGTGTTTTACGTACAGCGCTAGTTGATGCGGCGGCGCCGTGTAGAAGCCCGGCACGTTGTGCGGCCGCTCGTGTTCGTGCGCGACGCTCAGTGCGCGCGCGCTAATCGCTCCCAGCGAGCCCGTGAGACGCACGGAGTGAGGGAACGCCGCCACTGAAACATCTCCCTGCGTACCTGCCGACACGACCATAAACCTTCAGCCTAATAAAAATAAAATGTAAAATAAACAAAAATGTTAGAGCGATTAAATAAAATTAAAAACCAAATGTTTTTAATGATCATTATTTAACAAAAGTGTTTTGTGACTTCATAATTTCTGTAAATGGTTTCACTATCAGCCCTTATCGGTCCACTGCTGGACATAGGCCGCCTTCAATGAACGTCAAGACGACCTATCTCCTGCTACTCGCATCCAACCCGGACCGGCCAATGCGCGGAGATCGTCTTCCCATCTGGTGAACGGTCGACCAACACTTCGTTTTCCTAAACATGGCCTCCACTCCAGAACCTTACTGGCCCATCTGCCGTCGGTTCTTCTGAGTGTGTGACCTAACCGTTGCCATACTTTCGTAAATAGTTTATAAAAATTTTATAGAGAAAAGCTCTCCAGTTTGCAAGCCTGAACTACATTCAGTTTATAAAGAAAAGTCAGCACTTCAACGATACAGGGTGTGACATTATGAAAAAAATGGTGTCAAATACCAAATTGTTTGTTCGATTTTAATAAGATTTAAATTTAAATTATAAGGCTAAAGATTGTTTGAACGGGCTTATATTTAGTACTGGACCGATTTCAAAAAATATTTCGGTGTTAGATATTATTTATCGAACAAGGAAATACTCCATCAGGCTTCGACCAATACTCAGGATATACAGGTGAAACAGCGAGGACCTGCTGGTGTTTAGACATAAATCATAATGCTCACCATTAGCGGTGAGGGGACGGTGCGACATGACAGACTCCCGCGCGTCCGCTGGGTGGACCGCTTGTAGCAGCGGCGCGTTGTAGCAGTTCGCAGTGTTGGCTATCTGTTGACATTACGTGAGACGAGAATAAAAATGACTGAAAAGACTCTAAATTTGCTTGCATGTGAAAATATGTGCCTTCTATAAAATTAGATTAAGATTAATATAATTTTAAAATATGAACACGTGACTTTCGGTTTGGACCGAAACTGACACTCAGACTGAAAAGTCGGTTTCGGCTGAAAACTCAGTTTTGGTCGGACTCTAGTTATGACGTCGATGACACCAGCCACAACATCCCGCTAACTTGGTTCTTTGCCATTTGTCATTATATCCGTCAAATGACTAATCTTCGTCAGATGAGTTACTTTTCATCCATATTATCGGATATAGTTACAGTACAGTTAACACCCTAGTCATTTTTAGTCAGCTTTTATGTGAAATGACTAAGGTAAGGAATATTTATAATTTGACGTAAGAAAGACATAATCGCTAAGAGCCCCGTTAGTGGGATGTTCATTGCTAGCAATCGCGACAGAATAGATCTCACTTGACTGTATCACGAGTGATAGAGGAACCTCCCCGGTCGTCTTGGCAGCAGAAAAGTGAGAGACCTTTCTCCCATTTTTCAATTCTTTTGTTAATAAATATAAACTCCAGTCCCGTGGTGTAGCTGACAGACATTGTGTGTGTCTAACGCCTCAAATTAGGAGTGGATCATGGCGATTGACAGGTCAACCCTTACGTTTTCCGAGACCTCTTGTGGTACTTCGAGCCCCGCGCAGCTCGACCTGCCACGCACGACTAATCATGCATTGCTGGTGTCGAAACGATTCAATTTTATTAGTAGTCCGTAGTAGATATTGCATATGTTGCATGCACCATCTACTACGAGTGAGATACGTCTGGCGTACATACCGGTGTCAAGTATCAGCTATGCTGTGTATTGTCACCCGAGAATTTCGGCTGCTCGTTTACCCCCTTATACATATCATCATCGGTCTACCTGTGCCACGGGCCGCTGTATATTGACGTAGGCGTGGCATTGCATATCTTCGGCTCGCTGCAACGGTTCTAAAGCAGTCACGTAACTTCGGTGGTATCCATCGCCATTAATTCTGCAAATACAAATTTGAAACTAAAAAATATGAGCTTTGTTTTATAACACTGGCCTAAGAAGAACCTGTGAAACAAACTCAACGGGACTGATGACTGGAGATAATACACATAAGAGATTATAATTACATTTAATTACAATACTGAAACCACCTGAAAGGATTGTTTTATTCCCAAGGTTTGGCGTCTTCAACTACTTTTAAGAGGTTTCATATAAATAAAGCCACATATAACCAGAAAAAAATTGATTAGAATGTATGTACAATTTATAAGCTTTTCTTTAATCCCTATGTAACAAAATAAAAAATAAATGATCTTACCGTATTTGATCATTACGGCACTGAGCAACCACTTCATCATATGGTGGTGGAGCCTCGCCCCTGGGTAGGTAGTTCACTGTCGGCTTCCAAACTCCCATGGCAGTCTCACAGTTTCCTCCCATGTAGCCCATGCTACCACTGATGTACCTGCAGTATACAATTATACTTAATTCACTATTAATTTCTGTGTAGGGTACACACCCACCGTTGGGTTTCACCCAAATGTATCCACTAATTTCAAGCAACCACATCTCAACTTTTTGATTATTGTTTCTTTATATAGTATAGAGGGTGCGTGAGAGCCTTTTCACAACTACTGACACCCATGAATATTCGCTTAATTGCAATGACAATGTGTTGCCCTCCTTTCCACCTCACCTCTGATGGGCCAAGATTTACAACTTACCACCTCTGTGGTGTCATCTCTCTTTCTTACATTAAAAGCAAGATACACTATTATTGACAAGATTTATTTATTACACTTAAGTGTATTTTCGTTGCATTGTAATGTATAATAATATCTCTTTATCTTAACAAGCACCAGGCCACATTTAGCAGTTATTGCGTAACAGGCTGGCCACTGATCTATTGCCTTTAAATATCAACTATCAATGAGGAGCTTAAACTGAATTAAAACATACTCTTGTATCAGCAGAATGCTTTAGAGAAATGCCTCTACAAATTTAGTTTTCTCTCTTTTTTTTAGCTAACTAACTTTGTTAGAATATTCTATTCTTATCACCAGAAGGACACAATGGAAATGCCCATTTAAGAAGCATATACTTTGAATATCATTTAATCAATCTGTGTCATGTGAAGACCTTTTGGAGCAGTGTCCATCCATATCATGGATACTTATACACTGGATGTTTTTAAGACAATGTACAAAACCACAGAGCGAATTCAGTACTGATTGTGCCTGATGTCCCTAGTTGACTAGTTATCTTTGAAATTCAGTACTGATTGTGCCTGATGTCCCTAGTTGACTAGTTATATTTGAAATTCAGTACTGATTGTGCCTGATGTCCCTAGTTGACTAGTTATCTTTGAAATTCAGTACTGATTGTGCCTGATGTCCCTAGTTGACTAGTTATCTTTGAAATTCTTAACATATAGTGGCAGGCCAGGTGACAACTACAGTCTATACAGCCACATCATCTGTTTCCGCATAAGTTTCTATCGGTGACACTAAATTTAGTGCAGTTCACTATGTACTTATTAAGTTTTACTGTAGTTTTATTGGTTATTTTCATCTTTAATTACCTACTGTAGATATCATTTCTTTTACATCTCACATTGTATTGTGTTTTATGTCAATTTCTATAAAATTTCTAAATTATACAAGATTCTTTTAAGGCTTCTTTCATTGTGGTGTAATACTTAATCAAACAACACAAACCCAATGCTGGTAAGGCTCCTCTGGTCAGCATGTAAAGGTCGTCTTCTCTTCTGTCGTCTTATCCGATAAAAGATCAAGGCAAGTGTGAGCAGAAACACAACAGCTGCGCCGCCAGCTGCGACTCTTATGTTGGTCTCAGAACCACTTACGGGCTTCACTACATCATCAAGGCATATAAATTCACAACATATACTGCTCATCCGAAAAGACTGACAATCCTATAAATACATAAAATACAAAATTACTTGACTTCTTTCAGTAAGTCATAATATAGATATATAATCCTTTTTGTATTCATATTTCTTATAGTGTACCTACATTTTGGATACCTACTTAGTAATAATAGTAGTAATAGAGTAGGGGAAAAATTGATTTTGCTTGTTATGTTAATATTACAGAATACTATTAAAATAGTAAAAAACAAATTGGAGACAGTACTTACAGGAGGTGGTGAACACAAGAAGGATTTGCATATTTTGGGCAATCCGTTGTCACAGATACACAGCTTACAGGTCTCTGGGCCGGGTACATAATGTAACCCGTGGGATATCACACGACCGCGGTAATCGGAGCAGTCACTTTGAGCTGTTACACCTAAAAGGACAAATACAAGTTGACATTCAAACAATACATGTATATGCCAAGGTTCATGATCCATCACTACCTACTGTGTAAATGTAAAGTCCATAAACATAACAAAGCTGTAAATAACATTTTCAATTCACATAAAACTTATATATAATAGTTTCCAAGTTAACATGTTTGGCTTGGCTTTGAAACTTTTGTCCTATTTATTTTAAAATCGATATTCAGTGTTCACTGGCTGACATATAGTGAATGAAAGAAAATTGATCATGCGTCTTAGGCCTCGTCCTAACTTCTATTTTCGCCAATTCGTTTTCGACTTTCGCTCATCGCATTATGTCCATTATGACAAGTGACATTTGAAATGGATGACATATGACCATAGTGTTAATTTAGATAGAGTATAGCAGTCATAAGCAGACCTATGGCTGCGATTTTCCATGTTTCATAATAGAGAAGGAAGATGAAAAAGGATTATCTTTATCTCGCATGCACATTGCGCATATTTCTGATACACTTATAATTTATGGATTTAATTTTAAAAATTGTAAATAATATGTTGAGGTACATAATATTGTTCGGCACAGATCATTAGAATTTGTTTCTTAAATCGAACATCTAATATAAAGAGAGACAGATTGTCACACTTGCTTTCTCTTTCGACTTTGACGGATTCGGACCGGCTGGCTTCCCTACTCTATCCATATTGTATCTATTGTTTTGGCTATTGATACTTGACAGTTGACGGATAGGATTCTTATTCTTATTCTTCAGGTGGCTCCTTTGTCGGATTTGCCAATGTCATAGTTTTTGTTTGGACTTTGCCTTATTTGGGTGTTTTGTACAGGACAAGTTCGGTTCCAATTGTTAAGGAAGTTTACCCTGAAAGGAGAGATAAATGCCTATGATAAAACTACATATTATATTATAATCTAATATTATTAATTTTGACAACAACACAAAGACAGTTAAAAAATGGAGAAAATACAAATGTTAGTATTAATTTCAGATTAATAGGGCGGGAAATATCTAGTGGAAGAATGTCATATAGAGAAACTTGGAATTTAGGACACGAGAAAAATATATGTTCAGAGGAACCTTCGTCCAGACCATATTCACAAATTGAAGAATCTTTTACTCAAGTTTTAGCCAAAAAACGGGTGTGCACGCGTGTCCTGTCAATTTCCTGAAAAAGTAAGAACAACCGATTGAGTAGGAATCCAGACTGGTAAATTCTCATTGAAAGTCTTCCTACTCAATCGATGTGCCTTTATTACTGTGCCAAATCCTTCCAGTACAACCATTTGTATGACAACATCCTCCGTGGACTACTCAGTAGGAATGGTTCGCACCACTCCCATTCCGGCCATACTGTACATGGGAATACTTGCTAAAAATCCACCTGCAGATAAACTTGGGAGATCAAGAAAAGAGGCGTCATTAGCAGTTCTATACTGAATTTATAATCGATTTCTGCCAATACGTTTCTTCCGTCTAATTTTATATTATAAATGTTGTTTTTGAATAGAAAATGGCCAAACTGTATAGGTCTTATAGCTGCACTCTAGCTAGGCTCAAATTCCTTTTTTGAGATGTGGACGATGAAAGGTCCAACATCTTCTACAGAGTATTTGTTAATCTTCGTATCAAAATTAGGATTAGGTGTACGTTAGTTAGATTGAAGGATAAACATTATTCTGCTATGTAACATTCTTTTTTGGATTAGGCGTCTATTTTCATAATCTACATCTATTTGAGAAACTGCAACAGGGGAGATATACCATCCAATAGGATCCATAATAATGACTAACTAAAATTAACAAAAAAACTTACACAAAAACAACACACACGACACTACTACCTACAATAATATAATACAATTGGCAATTTAAATAAATCAAATTATTTCAAAATTGAAAAAGAATGGAAAAAAAATTACAGCTGTCAGAAACGCTTGTGGTTCTCACTTAGCCCCGAAAGCCAATCCGAAGGACGGAATATGAGTGTGACATATTTGACAGCGGGAAATTGACATTTGATATAAACATTTGACAGCGACAGCTGACAATACGAAAAATTGAAAATTGTTTCTCCTTCAGAATTTAGGCGTTTGTAATTAGTAAAATTTGTGTGCATTTTACCAATTTTTATTATGCATTTAACTTTACTCTCCTATTTGTATTACTACGACTAATAATTAAGCGGCTATTTTTTTCAACTAGTACAGTTATATTGATTTTTGAATATATTTTGTAATGTGGTAAATGAAATCATGGCTGGTTTTGGTGATTATAGTAATTATAATCGTCCGTATGGGCTAGATCCTAATAGAGAAACGAACGACCTGTATGATACTCGGTACCAACAAATATATGGTTACCACACGCCATTGACTGAAGAATATCAAGGCCCTCCCTTGGTAATGGACGATAGCACTGAAGAAGGTAATTAGGTTTTTAAATAAACAGGCCCATAATTAGTAAAATTTTATTTGAAATTCATTGCACATTTATTGTACAAAGATTTAATTTCTACAAACTAATCATATTGTTGATTTTCCCCATATGCAGATGCGTGATCCCCCTTGGCCCGAACTGGCCACCAGATACTTACAAATATATAGCCTAGCTATCTCTTTTTATAACTTAAACAAAAAGATATTGTTTATACTATTTCCACAAATTTATTGTTTTAAAATACATATATTACTGTAGATAAATAACAAATGTATTTAAAAAGAAAAATATGGAAATAGTATAGACAATATATTTTTATTTAAGTTATAATATGAATTTCCATCAAGAAGTGACAATACACTCCATGGACTATATCCCTTTTTAAGTAGTAGTATGAGCAAGAGCTCTATGGTTGTGCCTGCCCATTTTATTTTCAATTCTGCAACACGCTGTGTAATTTTCCTAATCTTTACATACTTTTGTAAATGAACTAAATGTTTTACTGAATAAATGAAAATATAGGAAATAATTGATATTGTTTGACATAGATACAATAAAATATTGGTTGTGTAAAGAGATGCATATGAAATGCTAAGTTTAAATCAGCAATAGCCCATGGCCTATCCTTCCATAAATCTAAAGTTGTATATTTGTTTCAGAAACTAACACTTACGTAACTTCAGCTATAAGTTTTGCAAGTCTCATTACAGAAAACTTGCTAAGTCATCCCTTTATTGTACTGAGGCGTCAGTGTCAGGTTAGTCGAAAATAACTTACTAATAAAATTAATAAATTAATGAAGTTATTAACCATTGGAATATATTATATGATATATTTAAGTAATAATTAATAAGTAACCATATATAGGTAAAGGAGAATGTAATTAAATAAATAAATAAATAAGCATTTATTGCTGTTTACAATTTTCAGAATAACTTAAAAGTACCTATTACACACTTTTACCGACTGTTTGTTATTTAACATAGCTATATTTATTATCTAGCTTAATAATTATTAACGATCGGATTCACTCACAGTTTGTCCTTCGACAGAGGCATCGTCTACAGTCTTCCATTTGTCTCTATCTCAATCTCTGATGGATGAGAGAGTAGCAATCTCGTCCACTCTGGACCAGCCACTTTTTTTAAGGTTGTTTTCCCAGCATCAGTTGTCGCACTTTGCTTCGCTTCCCATTCCTGGGATACGCTTCCATTATAATATTTGTCCATTTCTCGTTTGTTCCCCTTAGCATATTCCCAGTCCAGTTTAATGATATTTTTAATTCTTGTTAATATTATTCTATTTTTTTCTCTTGACATCTGTTACGCTTCTCTTCATTCCGTTTTGATATATATTTAGCTTACTCCATAGTCTTTCTGTCGTTGCCCATGTTTGGCAGCCGTATGTTAGACATGATAGTATGCATACATTATAAACTTTACTTTTCGCTTTGATTGGCATATCCTCGTTTTTCATAACCTCGCTGAGCGACCAATATCTTTTCCACGTGTTTGCTATTCTTCATTCAATTTTGGTTTCCATCTTATCGTTGATTTCTATAAGCTGCCCTAGGTATATATATTCTTCTACATATTCTTTTTTCTGTGTATTTCCTCTAATATCGTATATCTTTGTGCTGTTAGTTAAAATTTTTGTCTTGGTTGTGTTCATCAGAAGCTCTGCTTTCTCGTTCTCATTTGACAACTGTTGTAACATTTGTTCTAATTTTTTCGGTCACTCTGCAAATAAGATAAGATCGTCTGCAAAATGTAGGTGGCTTAACTTAGCACCTTTTTTATTCAACCCTTCGTCCTCCCATTGCAGGTTCCTAAATATTAGCGCGGAAAATAACTTCGGTGAGATAGGGTCCGCCTGTCGAACGCCTCTTTCCATAGGGATTTCGTCTCCTATTGTTTCAGGACTGACTTGGGCTGTGCTTTTGGAATATATATTTTAGAGTATTCTGATATATATTCCCTGTATTCGTAGTGCTTCCCAAATAAAGTCATGTACCAAGGAACCGAAAACTTTATTGTAATCAACAAATCCCAAATAATATATTAAGTTGTATTCGTTATATTTTTGTAAGACTTGCCTTAGAACGTGTATATGGCCTACTGTCGAGAATTTGCTATGGAAACCCGCCTGCTCTTTCGGTTGGTTTTCGTCAAGAGTAAAGTAGTTCTAGATAAAGTGATTTTTGAAAAAACCTTATACACATTCGACATCAGGCGTATGGGACGATAGTTCCCTACATCTCCTTTATCTCCTTTTTTATGCAACAATATTATCGTAGATTTAATCTAGACTGTGGGTATAATTTCTGTTTCTATTATTTTGTTAAACATTTCTGTTAACAAAGGAGCAATCGTTGGTATGTTAGATTTTAATATCTCGTTTGTTATTTGATCAGCACCTGGTGTTTCTTGTATTTTTTGTGTACTGATTGTTCTGATGACCTCATCTCTCATTACTTTTGAACTGCTTCGTAATCTGTTATCATTATTTTGCAATTTACTTCTTTCCGGTTCTTAGATGCATAAATTTTTTTATAGTAGTGTGTAGCAACCTCCAGTATTCCTGATCTTTTACTTGTAAAGTTGTTGCCTATTTTCTGTATCTTTAGCATCCAATTCATTGAACTATGTAGTTCTTTCATTACTTTCCTTATTCCAGCAGTTTTTTTTTTTAATGTATTTATTAAGCGTATTTTGCCTTTTAATTTTCAGGTCCATTCTGATATTTTGATTTTTTTTTTACTAAGTTCTGATATTTTAGGGCCGTATGTTATCTTTTCTTTCTTTATTATTAGTTATTTTCTTTCTTAAAGTAATTGGTATGTCTCTTCTGAAATTACTTTTTTGGTATCTAAGTTAGTTATCTTCGTTTCCGCTTTCAATAGTCTTAAAAGTTCATCATATTCCTCCTGGATCGTTAGTGGTTTCTATACATTTTTGTGTACTGAGTCTTGTAAGCAAACTTGTATCGTCCTTATTTGTAAAGATTGGACTTCTCGTACAAAATGTCTTTTGATCTTTATTTCCCTTCCTGTTAGTTTGGCTCGGTCTATTTAATGGCCAGAGTTGAAGTTCACGTTGTATATGACAGCTATATCTTCAATACTTATAAACTTATTAGACATGATGAAAGTAGAAGTCAATTGCAATCTTATATATTCCATGTGGCGACATCCATGTTCCATATTTTTTCTTATAAAAAATTGTTCAAAATATTTAGTTTATTTTCTAAAGCAAAGGTGACCAGCCTACATCCATTTTTTCTTCTATTGCCTTGTCCCACTGTGTATTCTTCTCCCCTATTGTTTTATATCCCTATTTGTGCGTTGTAGTCACCCATCACTAAGATGTTTTTGTTGGAGGTTTGCATGTACATACGCAAATCGTCGTAGAATTTTTCAATTTTGGTTACTGGTGAATATGCCTGGATGATTCTCCAATTTTCTTCTTTATTCAAGGGTTCCAATTGATAATTTATAAATATATAATTTATTTGCGTGCAGACAGGGCAAACCTGAGGCTGAGTTCGCGCGCCAGCCAAGGAAAGTCCAAATTATCTGTGCTATTTGATAAGGCAATTGCCTTGTCTGTTTGGTCAATCTGCATGGATGCTCCTATTGATTATCATTTGTGAGATTAACAAATTTTATTACTGTTTAACAGGTACATAATAGTTTAAGGAGTTACCACATTGTTCCGTATACATTGTTGCCAGTTGTTGCAAGAATCCACCGAAGACAGGAAGTTACCACACTGTGGAAAGGCATAGGATCCACCTGTATAGTTAAAGGACTGAGCCTTGCTGTTGAAGATGTTATGTCTAAAGGAACGGGATGGCCAAAGTTTGTTTCTTTTTCAGTAGAAATTGATATATACATATATAACTCCTCTATTACCAAGTGACTAACTGACTAACAATACACACTACTAACTTCTGTCTATAGAAACTTGAAATTTGGTACAAAGGTTTCATTCATGATGTAAGTGAACACTAAGAAAGGATTTTTAGAAATTGAACCTTAAGGGTAAAGTCTGTAATATGGAATTTGACCACGTTAAGCAGGTGAACCGACACAACCATGGGGCACTGCTAGTTTATTTACTTGAAGCAAAAATTGCATTAGTTCATTACCAATACCATACAGGCAATTGTACTACTGTTACATTTAATTCACTAGTTCATAAGTGAAAACTGAACAATTCAAATACTTAACAAAAGGAAGTGATATTGTAGCATGAAAGCTCAAATGGTTATGGTCTAACCGTATATAGTGTGCCTTCATCGTCGCGCCAAATAAGTTAGACTTATTTTAATTATTGAATCAGTTTGCTATCAGCATTAATTGCGCATTCTTATATCACCAATCATCATCACTTAGCATATGTCAGGTAATTTCAATAAATACCATCATTTATCAGTGAATTACCAATCATCACAAGGTGTGCAAATTTTTAGCCGGCCCATTGGGAACACAGGAGTACAACCTGCAGGTGAATAAATGTCTGCATAATGGTTGTGTGGATATTAATTAGTATGTGTCACCAGAAGAAGACAACTGCTTGTTTGTCTCCTTATGCCATAGAAATAAATTAATATAAAGATGAAGAAGTAATTTATTTACTGTTTTAACATTGCAGGGACATGAGCAAATGTGGTTCAGTATTGCAGTTTTTCCAACATATAACACTGAAATGGTAAATGACATAAAATGCAAATATAAATTATGTATCCTTTACATGTTTCATAATTTTATTTTATATTTTCAGTATTAGCCTAGCAATAATTACTCCATTTTACTCCGCTAGCTTAGTTGAAACTGTACAAAGTGACATTGCTAGTGACAAGCCAGCTCTTTTTGATGTATTTAGAGAAGGTTTTGTACGAATTTTAGAATGGGGAACACCTAGTCGAGGCAGAATGTTACCAATTTGGGCAATTGTATTGCCTACAGCTACACTAGGTATTTCTAAATATTTGGCACAGTAAGTCACACTTATGAATTAATTATTAAACATTGGGTATTTTGAGTGAAATTATTGAATTATTTATGTTTCTCTACAGTGCGGTGTTGAAAACCATTACAGTAAAAGTCCTGCGTTTTCAACAAAGACACAGACATGAGTTAAGTGATTCGTACAGTTCAAAATATAAAAAAAATACATCAAATCCTCTGCTAGAGGACATTAACATGAAGGCCAATATATTTTCATTTATTAGCATGGAGATATTATTTTATCCTGTTGAAACAATTATACACAGGCTGCATATTCAGGTATGTAAATATAGCTCTGTTCCTAAGTAGGAGAGGTAGCTACCAACATTTTCAGATTTTATTGTTGAATATTTTTCAATTTGAATTGTTTTTTTACCTTTCTTAGATGGATTAGATTATAATTCTCATTCTACAGTCACAACTACAAAACTTGCTGCGTTAAGGATACGAATTTTGCCGCGTCCTTCATATTCGCCAGACATTTTTTTCATTCTAAACACGAAAAATGACTTGTTATGCTGCAACTACAAAGCCAATTTATCTGGGTTTGTCAAAATTTTGAGGCGTTGACAGGGTTAGAAACTGGCTGGATAAAGTGTAAAGGGCTTATGTAGAAAACTAATACATTTTATTTTCAAAAAATCAGTTTTTCCTTTTGAAATTTACGGACTTATAAAACGTACACAATGGAACTGAAACTATGTGATTTTCATTAGTACCGGGGGCCGCAGCAGACTGCATGTTCCCCGCGGACCACGAGATGCTGACCACTGGTGCATGGTTTGATTAGCCAATAACATCCCCCAAAGTGACCATGGACGAATCCGCCCATCAGTTTGCTGCTGACTCTTGAAACATTTTCATGGTACTCACGCAAAGGGACAAAATCGGACATTATGGTCACCGTAGTGCTGATAAACGTATTGTGTCGTCACATCAGACGATGACGCGTCTGCCCTTTTATGCCCAAGTGTCGTTGCTAAAATTATATCAAGTTTCAGTTATTTATAGGATATTTTGGTAAAAAAATAGGTACTTATTTTATTACATAATAATTTAACATCAATGAAAAATTCAAGAGGCTGTATACTTACTCTGTTGGTTCGGCGACTCCAAGTGGATCTTGGCCTCCAGTACCAGAATACCACAATTTCGGGCTGTTTCTTACCAGTTGATTAATTGGAGTGTACTTAGGTCTTAGGATTTCATCTTCATCATATTTCTCAGACGACCAACATTGCACTTCCCATTTGGTCGTACCAAATAGGTTTTCCTGACTACACGTTCCTCTGACTTCTCCCATTCTCTCTCATGTGACCGAGCCAACGAAGTGTCGTGGTCTTTGTTTCGCCGATTATCTTGGGTTCAGGCATAAGATGTGTCTGACCAGATACAATATTTTGTTTCTGAATTGATTTGTAGTGTATGTACATTTGCTACTTACAAATGTACGGCGATGTCATATGATCGAGAATAATTCCCTGTTCGTGCAAACATGTCACTTGAAAAATATTTTAAAGTTGACTTGATAAGACCAGATAGATACCTCCCGCTCACATGCCTTCCCACCTTAATAAATTATTAAATGAAATTTAAAAAAAACTTTGATTGTTGTTATTCTAAATGCAAAAACCACTAATTTGGTTGAAATTTAGTATAGATACATAAATATTACAATCTGGAATAACTCTCAAGAAAAAAATATTGTTTCCCTTTCTTATGCAAATGAAGCATGATTTACAACTAGTCATGCACTCATGATTAGTGATAAAGTGCTAATCTCTGATTGTATTCTTATCAGTCATAATTTTGTTTCAGGGCACAAGAACAATAATTGATAACTTAGATACAGGAACATCAGTAACACCGATCCTGACTGGATATGAAGGATTTATGGATTGTTACAATTCAACGATTGCCAAGGAAGGTGTAGGAGGCTTGTACAAAGGTTTTGGGGCACTAGTTTTACAACTAGCAGCTCATTTGGCCATCATTAAACTAACTACTCTGGTAGTTTCAGAAATGTCAAATCTTCTAAAGCCCGCTAACACACCTAACTCTGAGGACTCTGTACATTCACAACAAAAATATTTATTTAACTAGAATCATTTTATACAAGTTATTCTTATTGATATTCTTAGCTGAGTCATAAATTTAAAAAAAATGTAGAATAAACTTAATACATATATTCCCATTGTTTTCAATTGTCAACAATGTGAATCTGAATAGGTTGTTTTTAATTTGCTTAGAATATAAGAATACATTTTGTTTAATTATTTATTTGTGGTTAAATAAAATTGATCATGTTCATATTAAAGTTTTATTTAAACATCTAGTCTGAATTTAATATTTATATTAATTTAATGGGATAGTACAAATCGACCTTTCAATATCCTTCTCATAATAATTCTGCGTCCATTTGGAGTAGACATCCTTGTAGCCCAGCCATGACGGCGGACCCTTCTCACTTCATTAGGACGTGGAAAGTAGCATCTTATTTTTGTTCTAATTGATGCAAACAATGAAGGTTCAGGTTTTACTAAACTCGCACTATGCGAAATGTGGTAGGGCAACTGCATAGTTTGCCCCATATTCCTGAAAAGTATAGTAAATATAAGCAAAATATATGTTACATTTTGAATATAAAAGGTAAACAAGGCATAGTAACTATATTTTGTGTGGTTGTGAGGCATTGTGATTGGATGGGGTCCCCCATTTTTGAGAAAAATGTTATTTCTGTTTTTAAAAGTTAATTTATATTTTTTGAAGTTTACAGAAGAATCTCCCTTTTTACCTTCTCTACACCCCTCACTCCTGGGTGGTGTTTTTATTTTTATTTTTTATGAAAGAAAATTATCATTTAATATCTCGATTTTAAGCAGTTATAGTACACAAGTACATACAAGTTTAAAATATTCTGGTCATTTCCTTTACTTATTTTTTTAAATCCTACTTTAAGAGGAGGTTCCTTCTGTCCCTACACTTCGCCTCACAACCCTTATGTTGAAGGCAAATAAATTACAGCCCAACCTCCATTTGTTAGATGTAAATGTTTAGTGGTGATTTCGTCAAAATTAATACTTTTTACACGCTGACTAAAAGACTACAACTGCAAAGACTACAATAATTAGTGCCAAGCTTAATTCCGTTAACATTTCGTTAAAATGTTTATAATATTACCTCAGAGGTTGGAAAATTGAACTTAGTAGTCGAGACATATTAGTACTTTTATTTAAAAAACTTGGATAGGTTTAAAATATATATAATAATTTTAGATTTTTATAGTAAGTGCGCTTGAAATGGTCTAAGGTACCATTGTACTTCTTCTTCTCGCCTATCTTGTGCGGTTTAATTTGCCAATGTCAGCAGCCAATTTAGAATAGTATTTTCACATCTGAATCATAACTAAAATTATTTAAAAAATAAAAAGAAATAAAACCATAAGAATAAATCAACCATTGGCCAAATCTAGCTCCAAACAGAGACTTGTGGAAAGAGATGCCTTTGTCCAGTTTTGGGACACGAGAGGCTACTAATAATAATAATAAGGTCGCCGGGGCGCACCTGGAAACTATGCTGGGTGTCGCTTCAAGATAATAACCATCGACAGTGAGAAGCTGAAGGCGGGCTCTCGCAGGCGATAAACCCGAAGAAGGTACAACCGAAATGTCTTCGCCCCCCACCATCATCCCTCAGTCTGTTTCTCTTTTGAGAGTGTGTCGACGCGGCACAGCTACTCGAGGCAGACTATCTCTCACCCCCAACTTCACCATCAATACTCAACTGCGCAGATGTTGTGCAGGAGGCACTTACCGTTATTTGTACATCCACTGTCGTCAGGAACCGCACGAGAATCAGGTGCTTACCTAATCTAGAACAAAATACAAAATCGTACCTATCCGAAGTGCATCGATTATTTACAACTAAATTCCCTCAATTTGTTATCACCAGACAAAGAGAGGATGACCAGAAATGAGCTATCTTGAGAAACAAATTACTACCTCCAAACATACTGGATGAAGTTAGAGTTGAAGTCACCACTTTGCTGAATGATAATTACTACCACTAACACACAACAGACGAAATAACACAAAAATTACAACAAAATCGCCAAACAATACCCGAAAACCAGGAAAACACCAGCAGCCGACGCCAAAGATTATCATGGAGCAACGAAGTCAATGAAACTATACTACGCAGTTATTAATATATAATGAAAACGGAACAGACAAAATCCATAATTATTGGTATAAGAAACTCACGAATACCCACCCATTCTTGTTAGCACATATTTATAACTTTTTACAAAACCCAGACACTTTACATTACACAAGGAACTACTTACTTAATACCTAAAGATCTCACAAATACCGAAAATCCCGCTGTTAGAATCTAATGTTAAATTCTAACATCGGGATTTTCGGTATTAATGGTAAAGGTTAGGTCTATTGAAGATTTAAAATACATTTATTTAATCAAGATCCTTCGTCATTCACAAGCAAGGACAAACTTAAAATATTACATATGGGATTAATACAGTTTTTGATATTGGTTAGTATAAAGTGAGGGTATGAAGTCTTATCTAGGTAATTATCCTAGACTCCCGGCTGCAACTTGGATGGTCCTTTATACATATAATTTTAATCCCTGTTTGTTTGCGGATTGTTCTTCATTCCTTATATTCAGTATTGGAAAGATTATGGTGAGACAATATCTTCATATTATATGATGTATATCCTTTTATATGTAATATAAATATTTCAAAATAACAGCGCCGGCATTCTGCGTTCGCGGCATCCTCTCAGGAAAATATAGGTTCCCGGACGGAAAGGAAAAATACTAATTCATTATCATCTTTTAACAAATGACTCCGTCCTCCTCGACGAAAAAAAGTAAAGAGAGTCATTTCTTCGACACAGAGCACACCATCAGTCTAACAGTCAAAGATGACAGATATACTTTTTTTTATAAAATATTTAAGTAGCGAAAGAATTGCTACACCGCGAAATACCGATCTGTTACTTGTCTCCAAAATGTGTATAAAAATGAACTCTTGCATTAGCCACATCTTATACAAACAAATAAATTTGAATCAGTTACTCGCTGAGCAACAAAATGGATCCCGTAAGTTCAGCCAAAGATGTAAAGAGCAACTTACCATCGTCACACTACCATCCAAACAAGTACTTCAAAAGAAAAGAAATATCTACATTATGTACATACATTACAAAAACGCCTATGACTCTGTACCGCACTCGTGGCTTATTTGTATAATAAAACACAACAAGATTCACCCCACGCTTATATCATTTTTAAGCACTCAACCCAATATCGGACCTTCTCAATAACGCAAATATAGGATTCCAAATTAAATTCGATGACACACACGTATATGACAGATCTATTTCATACTTTATCTTAGGAAGAGGAAAAAAAGTATCCCCAAAGAGGTAGGCTGAGGTGTGCTAGTACGACCACAACTCCTAAGTGAAAAGAATAATTAATTAGCAGGAATCAAAACAAATATGTGAGGATTGTGAAATACGGCACTAAATTCTCTTTGACTACCAATTACCACATGAGAAATTATCGTAAAAAAGTGGTATTAAAATAACTAAATGCTCCACAAAACTGGTATCATGTTTTGTTGCATGATACAGAATTATTGTAATAATTAAGATTTTTGTGTCGTCTTGGATTACCTTTTAAATAAAAAAAATCTGAATTAAAGATGGTAATAATTGTTTCTTACTATGTTCTACTAATTTTCTAAATGTAATGTCATGCAGTTTGTTGGTAATTGTAACAAAGTTTAACTGCTTTCAAGCACAATTCTGCTTGCTTACGAATAGCCCAACCTTAAGGATCCTTTGGAAAAAATGGCCAGCTGTAAAACAGATCTATGAAAATTATAGTAATATTAAGTAATTAATACATTATTTAGATTCAGCCAATGATTTTTAATCATTAGGTTTAAATTTGACTAAATTGCAGAGATACATCAGCTTTTCTCCGTTCCATTTTATCGATACCCATTTACATATTTTATTACGGTACATAATGTACGTATTTTTATTTCGGAAGGACCTAATGGACATTGTTACTGCAATCACCTAAACAGTTCATTCTGTCTTCTGGTTGAGGATTACTCTTTAACCCGGCATCTTTTAAAAGTGTAATTTTATTTACAATTCCTATGCCTTCACTCTTTACTCTATTATAAAAAAAGCAAATTGAATATGGCGGACAAAAATAACAGAGCGCTAAAAGATTATTTTAGTTACAAGAGATATTTTTAAACCAAAAGCCTTGTGTTATTTATGTTGGCAAATTATTAAAGTAATTACAATAGATTTATATAAATGATAAATATTGTGAGTATTGCTAAATAAAACGATTATAACAAGTGTTTTTATTGGCGTTATTTTCTTACTTTTGCGTGTCGTCTAGTTATTAGTGAAAAATGTTTACAGTTAATGTAATGTTTGGTTTCAGAAAGGAAATGTCTGCTATAAAAGTTAATTTTGAAATATCTCATGAAGCTACCAGGAGATCAAAGAAAACACCTGAGGGGTTCACTCATGATTGGGAAGTCATCGTTCGTGGTCAAGAAGGCGCTGATATAAGTCATTTTGTAGATAAAGTGGTTTTTAGTCTACACAGCAGTTTTCCCAAACCACGACGAGGTATCTCATGTTTTAATCAACATTCTTTTTTAATAAGTAATTTGTTTACATTAAGTGCTTTTCCTGTTCACACAGAGCTTGAAAAATTATTAACTTTGCAACGATTAGAATGGGGTTTTATCCAGATCCTGGGGCCGGAAACACCCTTTTTTTATTAAGCCTATTTTTAGGGAAACCGTATTGAAATCTTACCCAAATGAAAAGTTAACTTATTGATAGCATCAGTCTGTCGATGTGGAAGACCCTTTTGAATAAATTTAACTATTTCTGATGTGCTTCCCCAATTACCTTATGTTAAACTTTCTCCGTGCATGAATTTTGTTCGACTTCTATAAAAACCTGATGAATGGTGGAAGGTACAACAGTGTTTTTTAATTCAGTTAGTCCTTATCTAAATTAGCTCTATTGATTTGGTTGGACTTTAGCTAGGCAAGTCAATGATTTATTCATCGGCATTATATTAGGAAACAAGTGTATGACACTCAATCCAATATCACTTTAAGCATTAGCGGTTCCGGTCACTGATATGTGTGTTCTCTCCTTACTATTTTGCGACCCTTCGCTTTCTGAAGTGTAAACCCTAAATTGAAATCTAATTGTAATCCCATGTTATTTTTCATACATTTTTATTGTAAATTATACAATATTAGATAACTAGGATCCTTGTGCCTGACAGAGAATAAGTACACAAGTTATTTTTTTATAATACAAGGCAAATAAAATAACAATTTAAGAGATCCTCAATATTAATCATTACAGATCAATACGGTACTCCAATTATAATAGTAAATTATATTATATAGAAGAAGTTGGTGAAGTTTGTGTGTCCTTTGAGACAGAAACTTCATCCTTATCTACTTCAGCTTCTTGCTCCTGGTTATGGCTGGCTGTGCTTATTCACAGATGTTATGTTATTGACCCGTTTCTGTATAGACCTTTCTTTTCCAATTAGTACAATAATCATAAGAAAGACAGCATTGTTTACTAATAGTCTTATTAGACTAATTAAATTAAGAAATCTAAGGCCTATGCTTTTTTTACTGAAGACTATCAAAAAAAGATATAATCAAAATACTTTATATATATATATTTTGCAAATCTAAAATATTATAGTAAATGAAGTTGTAGGTTGAAGTTAGAGATGATAAGTAGCAGTATATCAGTCCACATGGAGATCTTTAAAAGAAGCTCTTGTCCAGCTGTGGACCAATTAGAGCAGCTGTGTATATATGGCCTCAAAGCGAACAAAGCTTGGCTGAATATATATATTCAACTAAGAGACTAAATATACTAGACAAAATAAACATCACAATTCAGCAAATTCTGTTTTGATCCAAAATGGATATTGTGTAATATGTTAAAACAGATATCATCTTATAATATTGCTTCTAAGTAGTTGGATATTTTCAGTAAGCAGTAACCTATTTAGGTATGTAAAATACATAGCTGTACAAAGTAATAACTTTATAGGATCACTTTATTTCTAACTTATTGACATGACTAACTGATGCATATTTTTTGCAGTTGTTAAAGAACCACCTTTTTCAATAAAGGAATCTGGTTATGCTGGATTTGTATTCCCAATAGAAATTCATGTAAAAAACAAAAATGAACCAAAGAAAATAACATTTGTTTATAATTTGACCTTTCAACACAGTGGAAGTCTTAAGGATAGATACATTTTTCAAAATCCAAACGAAGAGTTTCGGAGAAAACTTTTAAAAGGTGGTGGAATAATTGTAAATAATGATACTTTTTATACAAACCCAGATCAAGAAAGCAGAAGTAGGGACTCATTCAGTAATGAGAAACAGCAGCTGGTAAGTAAACCTAAATTATCATCTGAAAATGTCAAAAAACATAAGGCTAAGGAGAAAACAAAGGAGGATATACCACATAAGACAACTAGTTTTGAAAATTTATTCGGAGCCCCTATTCAGAAGCCTCCAAAAGTATCTCCTGATCCTAAGAGAATTGAAAAAAATTTAATCAAAACTGAGAAAAAAGATAAAGAAAGGTCAAGCTCTGATAAAAAGTCTAAACATGAACACAAAGATATAAAACAAGAAAAAATGAAAATCAAAGAAGAAAGAGATAAACAAAAGTCTGATAAAGTAAAAAATATTGGTAAAGACTGTGAAAAGACAAAAGAAAAATCGAATAAAAGGCCAGGTGACAGGCCTGTATCACCTGATGTAGTAAAAAAGAAGTGTTTAAGCCCTAATAGAAAAATACCAAGTCCTCTGCCATTGTCAAGTGCATCTAACATCAAGGATGATTATAAATCATCAAAGAACAATATAGAAACTTTTGATCCAAAGAAAATAAAAACTGAAGAACGACTTGTAGAAGTAAAAGTTGAAAAAGAAAAGAAGAAAAAGGAAAAGAAAAGTCATGACAGAGATAAAGAAAGAAAAGATAAAAAAGAACATAAAAAAGAAAGCCATAAAAGTAAAGAATCACCCAAAGATACAGCAAAGGGTATTCCTGTGTCTAAAGATATAATGAAAGAAAGAGAATCAATAAAAGACTTGCAGTCTAAAGAAAAGCAACCAAAACCTGAAAAAGCTATTAATAAATTTTCTATAGAAAACCTCAAAAAAACACCACAATCAAATATTGATGAAGTCCGAATAGAAAGCCATAAAGCTAAAGATAAAAATGACTCTGAAAGAAAACATAAACATAAGAAAAAAGATAAAAAAAGAGATGAGTCAAGAGAAAAACATAAGGAGACCAGCAAAGAAAAAAGGCACAAACATGATAAAGTTAGAGAAATTCATTCTGAAAAACCAGAACATGTAGAACTAAGAGAAACTCCAGTTCCTAAAGAGAATTTGATAGCTGAGCCACCTTCACCTATATCCATTGACTCAGCATCTCAATCCAGTGAGTCAAAAAGTGGTTTAGCAAAGCTTTTAAACAAAACAGAAGACAACATTAGTAGCCATTCTGAATCGGAGGATTCAATTATTGCAGAAGATGATGATGTAAAAATAAAACTGGAAACACATCACTCACCAGAACCTGTAAAACATGAACCTAGTCCAGAGCCAGAGCTAGAGCCGGAACCTGAGCCAGAACCAGAACCAGAAATTGAACCTGTGATTGAACCTATACCAATGCAAGTACAACAGAAAGAGAAATCCAAAAAGCATAAAGATAAATCAAAACGAGAAGAAAAGCGCCGTAAAAGGAAAGCTGCCGAAGAAGAAGATGCAGAGAGCAGGAAAGTGGCAAAAGCTGCAGATCCAGGTCCTACAAATAATGATAATGAACATGGTGAAAGCAGTGGTTCTATTTCAATTGAGACAAAAGTACAAGATAATGGAGTCTCTAGTAGCTTAGGAGAAGATGGTGAGTCTGGTGATTTGTCACCTGATTACATGGTGCAATTAAGAGGTCTACAGCAACGCATAATGACAATTAAAAATAACGAGGATCTTGAAAGGGTTGTGAATTTAATAGCAGAAACAGGAAGATATGAAGTAACAACACAAACCTTTGACTTTGATTTGTGTTTGTTAGACCGCTCAACAGTGCAGCAACTGATTCAGCTAGTAGGATGCTAGCTACTACTAACTATTAAGTGTACAAAAATAAGTTGTAAATATTATTTTATGTTCTCTTTATGACACTAATTAAATGCACATAATATAATAATATAACATTTATAATTTAATATGATTTATACTAAACCATAACATAATTATTATAATATGAAATGTAATGAAGTTAAGTATCATAATCTCAGATCTAATTTTATTGAATTAAAATATAGTAATGTTGTAAGTGCAATATGGCATAGGCATATAATGTTATAAGACTGTTTTAAGATTGTTAAAGTGTTGTATATAATGTACATTATTCTTATAGTTTCAGAGTTATAATATTATAATAAATCACAGTTTTTATAGACCTTTAGTGATAAACAAATTAGCAAACTATGATATTATGTAATAAGTTACACCACTTTTGTGATTAAAACATAATATTTTGCCTACTAGCTAATTGTTACAATATTTTGTGTATTTTTTAATCATGCAATACTGATTAGTATTTATTATTATAATGAAAATCAAATTTAATATTATTGTAACTAACATTGTTTATTTTTGTTCAGTTCTCAAAAACAAGTGTGTAGCTTTGTAACTTATTTTTATTTATATCCCTAGTAATGTATGTATTTATAAAATAAATAGTGTATGTTGAAATAAGTTTTGTCGCCTTGTACATTTCTACCTTGTCTTAAATAAAAGACTATTAGTGGTTTACACATTTATTACCCATTGCAAATGAATAAAAATAACATTAATGCAGAAAAAAATAGACTTCTTTCGAACATTTGGTCAGTATAAACTTGAAGGATATAAATTTGGAAATATAATGAAACTGAAGTGGGATGAATACATTATGGGTGATATGAAATAAAAATGCACATTCAAACAATGTATGGCTTAACTTCTTTTCCTTCAAAGTATTTAGCTCACTTGAAATACCTATGCTCTGTTTCAAATCAATCCAATTAAATTGATCTGTCACTTGGATTAATTTTCTTTCCTTCCTTATCGTTTGAGATCCGAGCCTGGTCCATAGCTTTTTCATCATCTCTTTTTCCCAGTTTTCTGTATAGCTTGACGCCACTTGCCATGAAAGTCTCCAATATACTCAACAGAAATGCCTGCTGACTTGGCTGCCCCTGTTATGCTGAATTCCTTATATTGTTCTTCAGCTCTGCCCGATTCATTGCCCACAAGTAATATAAGAAACGGTGACTTACTTTGAAGTGAATTATCAACGTCACCATTACCTCCATGGGTATGTTTTTCATCGGCAATAAAGTGATTGCAAAATTCTAAGATCTGGATAAAATTTTGAATATTCTGTGGTGCTTTCCTGGGATATTTTAACAGAGGGAGGGGCTTCGTCTGTCCCGGTTTCTGGGTTCTTAGAAATCTGGATCCACTTTTAAGCTGCATTTCAAGCCAGCGTATCGCATCGCGGGCTGTACTTCGTTCCCGTTTCAGTTCGTCTAATTCTTGTAGTACTGAAATGATGAACATACATTTTATATTTAAAGAAAAATAAGTATTTATATTTTTTATACAAAAAAGTAGTCTGATCATCTGACGGACAGTAACCACCAACTCCCACAGACGTCCGGACCACGACGTATCGCAGATGTGTTGCTGGTTTTTAACAAATGAATACGCTTTGGTCTTACAGATACCCGAGTAGTATCGGCCTGGATGTACCGAGGGGGCAACTGATTCCATAACACAGCGCCGTGGGCAGAAAAAAAATCCTTTATAGTAGTGTGGGCCGTCCGCCTGTCCGTAGATTCGGAATATCTCGGATGTAAACAGTCGAATTTCTAATTTGGGCACAAGTGCTTTATTCAATCCCTCTAAACTCTCCCAGTTAAAGATGCGATATATGCATAGCGAATGCTCACTGATGCTTTTGGGAAGTGTTATGAAACCGAGAATACATGACAAAGTAGTTTTCTATTTAGCGGTAAACGCGCGAACTTGTCTCTTTAGGGTTATTAGTCTGTGCACATTCCGAGACTTTCGACTAACAAAGACACAATTTCATACAAAAGTTGTTCCGGTGCTCGTTGACGTGCGGGCAAGAAATATTAGCACAGCCAATGTATAGAACGCATCCAGTACTAGAATCTACATAGCCGTGAATGCCACTGTCGGTTGCATGTCATTAATGTGCGCGAGTGAGAGACTGGAGCCAGCCTTGTCTGCAATTACAAAACCGCTATGCTAATACCAGCATTAATAGCTTTGTGGTTCGAGCTTCCACCGTTGACAAAAGACTAATTCTCCTTAACATATTATTAAACATATATGGCACCGCATCCATCCATTCTGATCCAGAGATAAGAGTGCTTTTCGCACGAAACAAGAAATTTTCTTTGAAGTTCAACCGCCCCAGCATGGAGCGCCTCTTACTGGCATATAGCACCGCCGTCTTATTCACATTAACGGACATGCGCCACTTGTCAAGCCACTCCGACAACCGGTCCAACATCTTCTGCATGCGCCCAGTTGCGAGCTCCGTCTTTCGAGACGAGGTAACGTAGGCGCCATGCTCGCGTTATTGGCGAATAACGCGAGCATTTCATCTGCCCCACCCTCTCTCGAAGGATCATTAAGTGTGGGTATGGCCTTCACCGGGGAGTGCCACCGCTACCCGCAAATTCCTACCTTCCAAGAATGACGCCACTAGTCTCACAAGCGCCAGCGGGACGCCGGCGTCCACCAACTGGTATAGGAGCCCCGAGTTCGCGCGACACCATGTCGAAGGCCTTCTCCATATCGAGAAAGACCGCGACAGTGTTTCCCCTTGTTCAGCTCCGCAGGCAAGTGGTGGATCACCGCTCCGGGATGGTCGTTCCGAAAGCAGAACTGTTCATCCCTTATGGGAATGTACAGCTTCAGCCTCCGGAGCTGGGGCCTCTCGAACAACTTGGCAATGTGCGACAGCGGCGTTATCTGTCGGTGGCTTCGGGGCTTGAGAGACTTCGGCAGAACGATGACTCTCCCCTCTTTCCAGGTGTCCGGAAAGTGGGCCGTCCTGAAAATGCCATTAGCCATCTGTGTGAGAGCCACAGCTGCACTCCTAGGCATTATCACCAGCGCTGTGGGGGGGGGGCTATCATCAAGGCCTGGAGCTTTGCGCCTCGAGAGGCGAAGTGTGACTTTCCGCAGCTCAGAGAGGGAGATGAAATCCGTCCCGCTGAGCGGCAGAGTTAGGCTCTGAATGAGCTCTCGAATACGGCACTCCATCTGCTCGTGATGCTCTAAGGATGATGTCGACGCTGGTTGTGGTGAGAACTGTGTGTGTAGATGTGATGCGAGCACTTCGCCACGAGCCTGGACTCCGTAGTGTGTCTAGGAGTGAACTGGTGGTGGTTTTTGATCTCGTGACACGTCTCTTTAAGGCGTGCAGGTTAGTGTCGTTTTCGCCGGCATGGATAACTGTACTCTCCCAGCCTGCTCCCCGACACTCCCTCACCTTCACAGACAGTTCCTCGGCCAACTTGTTGAGTAGTAACTTGCACCTCGGGCAGCGGGTGCGTGCACAGTTTTTCCTCATCTGTCGTTTCTTCTGTCCGGTCCGACAGTAGGCTCCGGGGGAGCTCACCCCGCCGGCGCCCTGACATCGGCACAACGGTGTTTGCCGCCGCCCGCGCCTCCCGGATTTTTCCCGTGAAGCGGCGTGCAGCGGCCTCCACTTCGTCCAGAGTAGACAGCTGCCCGGCGATGGTGAAGTCGACTAGGCTGTCCTGATAGACGGCCCAGTCGATCCTCTCTCTTCCCTGATGATCACTCCGGGATTAAGTGTGATGAGAATGGCACGTGGGTAGGACACGGAGACCCGGAAGACACAGTACGTAGGGACAGAGTCTCTTGTTGTCGGCTGTGCTATCATGAAATTTGGGATATGATTCCTACCGGGGCGCTCACAAAGAGGCTGAAACGCGACGTCTCTCCATAGCAGTATAAAATGAATTGAAGAAGGTCCTCGGCTCCGGCAATAAGGACGAGGATCGTTCACGCACGCTCATAATCCACACAACACTTTGACAACGTCATACCACACTACCCACCACACCTGTGGATCAGTAGGCCTCGGTCCCAACGCGATCTTCAGGCCATATGACCTCTGCACTTAGGCGCGCAACAACCCACTCCCATCAGTGGGTTGCCCCATCACCGAGGGGATAGCTGCCACTCGCGAACAGACCCGAGTCGAGAGGTCCGCCTCGAAACCCGAAATCCTCGCAGGCCCTTTCCAAAGTAGGACCCATCCATCGCACAGACAGGCTTAAACGCGACGTCAGTACAATTAATGCAGCATTGCGCCATCTCCATAGAAGTATAAAATGAATTTCGTTTAATTGCGAACGTGGGCGATATAATGAAGTAAATGCATGAAAATACGTCAAACATAAATTGCCAGCGGGAGGTAAGTGCTGCATAGACTGAATAAAATAATTAAAAAAAACTAAGAATTTTCACTACGTAATGTAACCTGATGTATGTAATGCAATTGCTTAGTAGTGAAAAGGAATAAAAGGAAAATTACTTACCAACAGAAGGTATAAGGAATATAAAGTTTCTAGTTCGCAACAGCTGTTTGACGCGACGAAGGTGTTCATAAAGGGTCGCAGTGTCAACGGCCAACAGAGTCGGTATATCCACTTGTTCAGTCTTCTCTAGCTCCCGCACCTGGGACGTCAACCACAAGCGACCCAGGCGGCGTAGTAAACCTCCGTCAGCATTTTCCTATATGAGTGAAATGATGTTCCATCATTGTTGTCACATGGAATAGATAGAAAATAATTTTGATTGACCCTCAACCAACAAAGTAAGAGTCATTTGACGATTGCCAACCAATACATCGTTTAATTAGATGTGTGTTACCCTCCTCTTCCCCTTCCTTTCAATGGGCCACCTGCTACTCACGTGACGCGATATTATATCCATCACTTTTAAAGCGACATTTTTTAAGGCCACCCAGCCATGCCAACTCACGAGCGGATGCAGCCTTTTGAACACTACCGTCACCCATAAACATCCGCACAATTATTACGCACCAAACCCGTCAGCGAAGCGGCTGTTGCTTTACGATCTCTTCATTATAAAGCACATGTGACCGAGATGAACCTCCCCAATAGTGCTAAATCAAAATGACGTCAGGCCACAAATATGGATATTCGCTTAAGAGTGTTGGTTACTTTCGAATGACTCAGTAACGTTTGTACATATTTTATCACATATATAATGATAAAATAATTTACCACTGAAAATAGTAAAACAGAATATAAATAAGAATTAAAATTGACAAAATTTTTTAGCAACAAAACATCTTCATGCCGAGTGCCATATGTCACAATCCTTACACAATTGTCTTTAGTACTATTCAGAGATTGATTATCAGAGTAATAGTAAAATGAGAATTTTAACTCCTAATATTATTGTACAGTTTAAATCCATATACCTGTTTCTTGGTATTGTGCCATTCTCTACTTCTTTTGTGACTCAGTTTCGTGTTCACTTTAGGTGGAAGATTTTTTTTTAAATAATATACTTTCATTATTTTATTATATCTGATCCTTGATATGATTTTAGATATATGACATCCAAAATCAATGAAATGAAGAATTCTTATTATATTTTCTTCTATTGGCAGAGGCTTCAACTTCCTCATAATTTGCCATTCAGCGGCATCTTTGTCAAATTTACATATGTTTGTCCCTCGTAAATTTATGTCCTCAGTTAGTGGTATAGATTTATATTCAAGATTAAATTTTTTTGCAATGTGTCTAACATAGTCAAATAACTTTTCTTCGGAGTCCAACTCAATTTGTGGATCAAGATAATGAGTAAAAGTATTTAGCAAGTCGACAACACATTGGAACAATGCTTCACCGCTTTGACCACAAGAAAGTATTAAATCTTTTTCAGTTAATGCCCAATCTTGTAACAATTTAATGCTAGGCAAAAAATTATCACCCATTAAAAAGTTTTTTAAAGCATTTGTATCTATTTTATTCATATCACTTTTTACTCTATCATGATTAATTTGAGTTGCATCTTCTCTGGTGGCTGTGTGTTCTTCCATATTAATATTCGTATTGTCCTTTCTATTTGCCTCCACAAAAGAATTCCCATTTGTCGTTGTATGAATTTCATATCCATCCCCAAGTTCATCCTCACTAAGTGACTCATCACTTTTAGAATCATCATCTCCCGATTTGTATGTGGAATCAGTAAGCCCATCATCATCAGAACATGATGTGTCAGCTTTCGAACTCCTACTGTCTGTATCTGAATCACTCATGTCTGAGCTATCAGAAGAATCAGTATATCGCCTACGCCTCTTTTTAGGTATTTTCTTATTATTTTTCATATCTCCATTAAGGGGAAGTTTATTATCTCCATGAGATATACTTTCTTTGTCTGAAACCTCAATGTCACTTTTTTTGCCATTAGTAACAACTGCTTCTGTGGGGGAATCTTCCAGTTGAACACCTTCAGTTGTGGCAGAAGATAGACATCTTGAATTGTATTTATAGGCTGGATTTTTAAGACCTATCATCTGTACTTGCATTAATAACTTCTGTAGGAGTTGTGAAAGCAATGCCAATGTAAAAGCTTTACACGCAAAGGCTTTAGCTTCATTAATTTCATTCAATTTTGATATTGTGAAAAGGCAAATTTTTACAATATTATGAATAATTGAAGGATTCATATATGAAGGATTAGCGTTTTCTTCTTCTAAAGCTTGTGTGTATTCATCAAAATTTTTATTTTTATCAGGTAATAGGGATTTATTAAAATTCATTGCCAGTTTAAGCTGTTGAGCTATAACTCCACATATTTTGGGTATATTGCAATCCTCTTTGTCAAAGTACCATATTTCAATTAATGATAGGAAATTAGCAATGGTCTCTTGCATGTGTTCAGTTTGTGTCAATGATTCAAAATCATGTAATTGATCGCAATACTGTGTGTTCCTTTCAAATATTTTTGTCAAATTCCCAATCGCCCCATCAAATGGAGTAACAAAACAAAGGCAGTGAATATAAAAGCAAACTGAATCTAAATTAAAGTTTTTGCCCAAATACAAATTTCCAAGTTGATTAAATGGCATACCAGACGGATTACGACATTGACAATCAATTTGAGAAGCCTGTAGATAGTATCTTGCTGCTAGAGATGGTTCAAAAATATTAAATATCTCAACTTGATAGCGACTCAAGTCCCCAAGGTATATGAGACATGAATAAATAGCAGATCTGCCATGTTGATTTTCTTCATCTGTTATTTTTTTAACAGGTTCTTCAGCTTCCTCATCATTATATGTAAACAAAAAATCTAACTCTTTTAGATCAATATGCATTTCCGATTGTATCTTGGAAATCATATTATGAAATTGACCAATGCCACACACAATAAGTGTAAATAGATGGTTGTCATATTTAGTGTCATTCTCACGAAGTTTTTTAGCAGCACTTATTGTATCATAGTACACTTTGCGCCATAGAAGCTCTAATGATTTTTTACCATAGTTTTCAAGATCCAAAAAAAATAGTTTCTCACAATTATCTCGCAGCTTTTGTCTTTGCACTTCAATAGCCAAGGTAAACAAATCTCCAATTTTTTGACAACCAGTTGTGGCTTCTCCTAATCTCCTGGCCACATCAGACACATATCTAAAAGAATAAAATATAAAATACTACAGCAAATAACTATTAAAGATATAAAAATAAGAATTATACAATGATAGCCGCTAATGAGGGGGGTAAAAGTGAGAGAGCACTTACAGAAGGGGTCAATATCACGAAAACTAAACAAAAAAAACTCTTATAGCTTTCAAGTATGCCTATCTGTCAAGTAAACCTATCATCTTTTTATTTTATCTCTGATCCTAAACTAACACAAGCAATGTTCTTGATTGTTAAATAATTCTACCCACCACCACCAAGACCACCAAAATCCGTAAAAGTCGTTTTATTCTAACGAGTTAATATCCAGTATGCTTATGACATAACTTTGCAGCTAGCCATGAGATTACTAAAAGACTGCAACTTAGACTATAAAAATAAAGTTTGCCAATATTTCTAAGCTATCGTGCTAGTACCACCCATTGGAATGGAACCCTTGGTGTGCAAGTCCGATTCACACATTTGATAGTTTATTTTCCTATGTGCAAGTGTGTCGTGTAAATTGTAAATAATAGCTTAATATATCTATTATTATTCATAGAGTTAAGAAGCATTATTTTACAAAGTACCTTAAAAATATTCAAAAATTTATAACTGACTTTAGGTAATGTACTAAGTAAAATAAATCTTAAGTGCATGAGTAATAATAAAATATAAAATCTACGAAAACAATACTGAACATTGTTTACGTCACTGTGATATGACGTGAATAACCTATCACGGCAAACGATAACACTAGTTTATATTTATTTGAAGCAGAGATATTTACCGATAAATTTTTTTAGCGCGATCATTGCGCTCAGTTATTTTGGATCCCAAAAAATCTTCATTAAAACCGTTCATTTTCAAGTCATTTTACCCACTAGTCAAGATATTGCTCTATCAAAACCTTCTGTTGCTATTTGAATGCCAAAATTTATGTAAAAACAGGACATTTCTTTAAATCATCCTAGAAGATCCTTCTCTAAAAATATTTCAATTATTAGATTAGCAAAAAAGCGCACAATAAATCGCAATTATTGCGTAGTAGTTGGGACTAGGGAGGTAATGCAAAAAAAATATTATGAGCATTGAAAAAT
>JAFELO010000396.1:481379-536038 GCA_017140195.1 Eumaeus atala | reverse complement strand
TGATTCGGGCGGGTCGTGTGCAGACAGGTATTGCGTTGACGTAGAGGCGGCGATCGAGTGTGAATCCTCCACTGCGACCAGCTTGGAGGGTCCTTCGGCGGGCGAGGACGCCGCGCGCTTCTGCGGGCGTAGCTCCACCAGGTCCGCTAGGAACTCCTTCTTCTCCTCTTCAGAAGGGAACAGGGGCCTCCTCACGATCACCCGTTCAGCTTTCTTCCGTGGCATCTTCTCGTTGGTGGTAGGTCCTCCGTCGGACTCGCTGTTCACTGCCACGACCTTTCTTCAAAAAGGTCTGGGACTATGTCGCGCGGTGCGGCTTCGGACCTGTTGGGACTAGGTCTCCTCTTACATACCAGACTATATGTATACAAAAAGCTCGTTGGCTTCGTCCGAGTTCTAAACACGGCACGGAATAACAATTATTCCGGACCGCGTTCCGAACAAGGACGAGAGGGCTGGGGCGCAAGCGGGACGACACTATCGCTCCCTCACACAGAGGGACAGTAGGCGTTTCCGAGTGCGGTAGTGCACGGGGAGAACGCATTGGTTGAAGAGATTTCTCTTCAAGCTTTGCCGTATAGGAGACGTGACAATGTGACGAAGCTTCCCAACCCCAACTGAATCCTTCTATCGGCTTCCTTCTCGAAGTTATTTCTACCCAATTGCAATAGATGCCCGAGGTAGACGTAGTCGTCTACGACTCCGAGAATAGCACCATCGACGTTGACCGGCCTAGGGAGAACATGTTCGTTGAACATGACCTTTGTCTTGTCCAAGTTCATCCTAAGGCCGATACGTCGGGAGAATTCACTTAGGCTGTGCAACATTTCCTGCAAGCTCTCCAACGTTCCGGCCTACAGCTTTCATCGTTTCAGCTCTTCGTCGTTCTCAAATCCTTACCCACAGAGATCTTTCCTTAAATTTGGCAATCAATAGTAATTACTGAGTGCCAAGAGTAGACTATAGGGTGGGTGGTTGATCTCTACAAAGACACATTCGGAAAGCAACCTTGGAAACATGAGCCTTATGAACTCGGTCGTTGTCGTGGAGAAGCAACACACGGGCGGCTTATTTCACCCGTCTGTTTTCGTTAATTGCTTCCATTAAATTAGGTAAAGTTGAAGCGTAGGATTTTGCGATTATAGTATCACCTTTATTTTTATATCCAATTAAAAAAAATCTTTTTGAGTCCCTAAACACCGAAATGGAGACTTTTCCAGCAAATTGAGTGGCTTTAAATTGTTTTGGAGTTTCTGTATCCTTTTTGTACTTTCGTATGGACTCCAGTAACAATCGATCGATCATATCGATACCGAGAATACATTGAACACGCCTCGTATATCGATGTTTTAAACTTTATTTTTTCTAGTTGCTCAATGACGAGGCAGCTATGGCAGAAATTGTAGATCAAGTGCCGTCCCTATCAGAAGATTGTATGACTTCTTCCATTTTGCATGAAGTGGAACTTCTTGCCGCATTAGCTGCTAATGTTCAGACAATGAGACGTGGCGCAGATGCCTATCCAGACTTGCCCAACGCTCTTCGTCTCTTACTGAGGCTTGTACGTTCCAGATCAAACAATTCTACGACAGACACAGGTAGGCTAAGGTCTGAGTAAATGTTGAAACTTTTGAGTAATTAGAAATTTAATTTGTTTATCTACCCTCTGGCACCACAATTGCACTCTTCTCTTTGTATAGCGAATGTTGCTTGTTTAGTTCCAACATCTGGGTATACCTATTCACTTGAGGCCCTCTCAGAAGACGAAGATGTTGATGAAGAAGACACCGAGGAAGGTGAAGGGAGAAGCACTATCACGCAAGAGTTTTTAGCAGCTGCTTTAAGGGTAAGTGTACACTGAAATGTACATTTTATTCTTCCTATTATTAATTCAATTACACAGCATTAGACTTTAATGTGGGTATTGGATATTTTTAAGGTAACAGGCTTTTGAATAAAAAGAACTCGACTGTCAGTCACAACTATAATGTCACTGCAAGCAAAAGATACAACCGTTTACTAGCATATTTTTATGTGGTCTCACGATGACAAAAACGCAAAGCATATTTACAGTCGACGAAAACATTTTTCACAGAAAATAAGAACAGTTATTTTTTAACAGATAACAAATGGTTAATTTTCAAATAAAACCTTATTTTGTTGTTATATATAAGTAGTTCAAGCAATGTTTTACCTGCCCTGATTAGGGTTTGGTACGTAATTTCAATTTGTAATAAATTGTAGGCGGCAACAGAGGCGGCCATGTCTTCAAACGCGCGACTGGGGGACGGACTCCTCCCCTCTGCCACTCCTGGCGCCTCTCCGTCTACTCCTCTAGCGCCAGTAGGCACAGGTAACTGCATATTGTTTATGTGTTTCTAGACTGGTAGTTGTTGTTTATGTGTTTCCAGACTAGTAGTCCAGTTCTAGACTGGTAGTTACTGGATTAGACAAAAAACGGAATTCTAAAAATACCAACGTGTTTTTTCACCATACGACTTAATTAAACTTCTTTAGTTTCTACTAAACACAACTCCTAACTGATGTCTGCCGCTCAACTTTCGTGAGTTACACGATTTCTTAATATCTTCATTAACTATATCTCACATCCACAGTAGGGACTAATCCCAATAAGCTCAGATAATACCGGGGTACCGGTTATGAAGGTGAAGGGAGTACGGATCGCCCAGTAATGATCCTCTCATCCATCCTTCCATCCCTAGGGTGGGATGTGGGGGGAGAGTGGGGGGGTTAATCCTTTTCGAACGCAAATCTAGTCTCGTCGCCCGATGATCACTCATAGCAATCTAATTAAGCCATAATGAGCTTCTCTTCGCTTCCACTATCAAAAATGCTACTAAAACTACAACAAATATAACTAGAATGTCAAATGTCTATTAATATTTACCTAATGAGCATAAGTCATAATGATCCCGCCTTTAAATTTCTTCACTTGCCTTGCGGACAGACCACGGGCAAAATTTACTATTTATTACTATAGCCTATGCAATTGTTGTGGTGAGCAACAACATTGCAAGTTTAATCAAAATACGTTCAGTAGTTTTAACAGGATTGAGCAACAGACAACTATCCACGCCATCATAGTGGCATACTGATATATATAACACCGTCGAAATATGACACCCATGATGTCGCGTTTCGTGCGGTTTGCAATTAGACGTTGGTTCATTAGATTAGGATGGTAAAGCTGCTCGACAACAACAATGTGGATGTCTATGGGTGTCGGTAGTCATCAAAGGACACCGATTGCTCATTTGTACTATAAAAATTTGCAGCCGAATTAAGACCTCTCGTCCTGGGAAATACCCGCGACGATTGAATTGATCTGTGCATTTCAAGTCCAGATCTTTTATATATATATATATATATATATATATATATATATATATATACATAAAAGATATATACATATATACAACCGAGCCTTTTCGGTGACTAGCGACGTCCACAAATATAGTAGGTAATGAGGTTTTGTTGTTCTTACCTCTATGACAAGATCAATGTTGTCACTTCACGTCGGTGCGTGCGAGTGGGATGTTGCAACCTTGTTCTACTGAATGACTCTGGCTCGAACAGGTGGTGGCGAAGCCTCCAGCTCGGGCTCCGGGCGCCCCGCCATCACTCCGGAGATGTTCAGCGAGGCCATCTCCGCTGCGCTGAGTCAAGCGCAGGCCACGCCAATGGAACAGAGCACCAATGGTAAGTGCGGCGCTTGGGGCTTCGCTGTATAATGACACTACAGTTTTTAACAGGGTGCCACGGTGCTTGTGGTTACAACGTCGAAAATCTCGACCGTTTCTAATTTTTTTATATTACTTATGTCTAAAATAATAATAAAAAAACTTATATATTGAAAAGCTAGCGGTCCGTCCCGGCTTCGCGACAGATATATATATATATATATATGTATGTATGTATACACTAAATGTGGCAAAAATTCATTGATTTAAAAAAAATGTTAATTCATGGTAATGACAACAAATTAAATTTATCACAGGACAAGGTCAACACATCACAAATGATGTAGGATTCTAATGGTAAAATATTTAAATCGGTCCAGTAGTTTCTATGCAAGTGCCTATCAATGTAAACAAACTATTAAATGTATCCTTTTTATAATATTATTAGAGAAGATGTTAATTGAAAAAATCCATTAATCGTGTGGGCTTAACTAGTATCTATTACTAATAAGCTGAATGGCTTATTACGGGAGAAGGGTACGGGCTAATTTCTGGAACTACAGACCGGATTTGAAAAAATCTTTTTATGAAAGTATGCGAGCTACATTAATCAGGACTTTTTAGCCCTAGCGTCACAATATATGACATATTGTGACGCTACGGCTAAAAGAACCGCAGCGACGCGGGTGAAACCACGGGGCGCTTCTAATATCTAATGGATATATTCTCTTATAAGTTTTAGCCATGGGCGCGCAGCGTATCCCCACGTTTGGGGTCGTAATACCAATAGTTTCAAAGCTGCTTAAATCCAAAAAAAAATGTTAATCTGTGTAATTCAAAAAAATTGGATACTTCTTTTTGTACATTGAAAGTCTTTTTTTTCCTGTTTGCTCAGTCTCCTATTCCGATGGGACAGCAATCTGACACGACCTGAAAGAATCAGGCGCACGGCCAAAGACTAAACGTGCTCTCCGAGCCAGGGGGTGCATCACCTCCAATATCCTGTAGTTCACGACTGTGGTTGAACAGGCTTAACAATAGACCACGACGCAGACTGAAGATAAACCACACCACCAAACAGTGGCCACTCTACTGGGGGTATGTTGAGTGTTCGCTTAAGCTATGTTCAGCTTCAGTGGCGGACATGAATGCTTACAATTGTCAAAAAGGTTCCATTTTTCATCACTACTACGATTCCAAATACCTACCTCCATTTCAACACGTTCGTCACGCTGGCGATGTGTTAGTTCCGTGAGGCTATGAAGCTTCTTTACCTTGCAAATTTTACCCAAATGGATCAATTTTGCTGTTAACATCGAAAGCTCCTGCCAACTTAGCGGTAGGTAACGGTATTGAGGGACGCATAGCAGCGACCGCCGCTTAAGTATTGTCTCGTTGATAGGTTTACAATGGCCCCGCCCTGTGTGGGTCGACGCTGTGAGAAATCACAGTATTCTTGTGCGTGAGCATCGTCAGCTCTTCAAGCCCATTCATCTCCCTCGGCCAAGATAATAATAGTTATTTTTGTTAATCATAAATAACTATCGGGATGCTCCTTCCCATTTGAGGGAAAGGACGATGGTTGGGGGAAAGGAGGTGGTCGATAGGAGGACTCTTCCTCCTATCGACCACAATCTCATGTAGATCGTCGCGTCGCCTGGTGTGTCTCATAGTAAGCGACGAAGCTGCACTGAACAATTCCGTCAGCATAGAGCAGTCAAAAAAATTGTTATAACATTTTAGCAGCGCCACACGTATTCGCCCGCGACGCACAAAAAGCACCCTAAGGGTGTTCAGAGTCTCGTGAAATTCTGTCCTAGCGGATGTCTACACTCTAGAAGGACCTGCCAAATTTCAAGTTTGTAGGTGTTATAGTCTCGACCCACACACGACGGAAGTAAAATTTATTTACTTATACGAAATGTAGCTAGAACGAGGGAAAGCAAGCGTGTGCTACTCCCTTTCTTCCTACAGTAATATAATAAACTTAACTGTCTTTCTCTCTTTATCTTCACTAACTTGTTATCTACCTCTCAATTTCCGTTGGCCTAGTTTCCGTCACGCTTACGCCATGGCCCAAGTCAGGCGTATGGAAGTTTTACCACTGGATATGTTGTAGCGTCGTCGTCGCAGAGCCCGGCGGGCGGCGAGGAGAACTTCTCGACGCAGCTGCGGCACATGCAGGAGATGGGGCTGCTGGATGTGGCGCTGAACGTTCGCGCGCTGCTCATTTGTGGCGGTGAGTTCAACGGCGACCATATTAATATCTTATCAATTGAATAAATTCGACATATTTAAGATTTTATTATAGAAACAATGTGTATTATATAATTACATAAGTTTAGGCTACTTATGATAGCTGTAGTTCGCTGTATCTACTAATGGCAGCTGTAGTTCGCTGTAGCTACTAATGGCAACTGTAGTTCGCTGTAACCACTAATGGCAGCTGTATTTCGCTGTAGCTACTAATGGCAGCTGTAGTTCGCTGTAGCTACTAATGGCAGCTGTATTTCGCTGTAGCTGCTAATATCAGCTGTAGTTCGCTGTAACTACTAATTGCAGTTGTAGCTACTAATTGTTGCCGTAGTTAAGTGTAGCTACTAATGACAGCTGTAGTTCAAATTTTCTCTGCTAAACTGATAAGCTGGTGGCACTTTACATATTGAATACGTAAACGGATTGTGAGTTACGCACCCGTTTCTGGTAAAGTCTAAAGCATAGTGTAATGAGTGCTTTGTTGTCAAAAGATCGCAGGCATCTCGATATAGGCAGCCAATGGCACCCGCGTGTAGTGGGTATTCGGTTCCATACGAAACTCACGCGCCCCATCCGATCCCACCCAGGACCGATGGTAATGCGTAAATGAATTTCCACACGAAACCAAAAGAAATATATATCTCTCTGCTTTAATGCGCAAGTCTGGGCATCGGCTCGCGACCAATGATTCTCATAGAAAAAATAATAACTTAATAATGTGTATGTAATTTCCAGGTGATGTGAATGCCGCTATAAATCTAGTGTTCAGCGGAGCGATTGGCGACGACTCAATATAAATTACCCCATTCAAAATCTTTCTCCATTTAAATGATCAATGTTTTGCACAACAAAAATATATTGATGTTTAGTACTAAGTGTATAATAGTAAAACATCATTTGTCTTGGTACTTCTTTATTAACACTTGAAATTTTTAATCCAAATATAAATATTTATTTGCATAACGGCAAGTAGTATGCAGTGAAATAAAATATATAGTACATCTTACAGTCTCTTATTTATGAACCGACTGCACTTCACAGATACATTAAATAGAGTATGAAAAGCTTACAATTTACAGGGTACTGTTATCTACTCCATATCAAATTATTAGCAAACAATGAGGATGCACATTGTTTCCATTCTATTTTAAAACATCAATTCAGCAAAGTTGAAAAGGGAGATCATATATCGAGCTTTCGAGGAGCTTCCAGAACCAGATATAATTATAATAAAATTACCTGCTTCGTATTGCAGGCTTGGTACCCACACAATCCATACATCATTAACCAATCATTGTTGTGGTAACATCTAATTTCTTAGCTGCCACAACTGTAGTCCTTGTAAGAGCTAACATTCAAATAAGTAAATATTTGCCATAATTAGTACATACAAGATACTAAACCAATTTGTAAAATAACTGGCAAATGCCTCCCTAAATATTACTAATAGATGATGAACAACTATTATGTAAATACATTGTTAAAATACTGTATTTTTACAATTAACAACTTTACAACCATTGCTAAAAGATATATATTTTGGTAAGTATATCACATAAAATCATGTTTTCATATAATATAAAATATATGTCTCATTAGATTTACAACTCAAGAGACAGATATGAAGTATAAATATTAAACATACTTTCGGAAATAATAATTAATTTAAAGCTATTTCAAAGGCTTATTAAAATAAACTAGTCATGTCTAAATTAAAATATACAGTTTCATATCACATCTATACTATGGCCAAAGATTGCAATCAGCTATAAATTATTGATTAAAACACTCAATATTAAAGTGATTGTTGCAAGGAGTTTTAAAGTTTTGGTTTAGAACCTTTTTTTTTGTAAGTGGAATTCTCTTTTGCTCTACACTGTTCTCTACGATTCATACGATTGAAATGCCATTCAGCTGGATTAGACTCTAACAGTTCCAGCTCTTGTTTCTTTCTTGCCTGCTTACGAAGTTGAGCTCGATTTTCAAACCAATTTGAGTTTGCATCACTTTCCATTTCCCCTTTTTTATTGTAGTCATAAGGATTGACTTTACCTTCGTACACTTCAATTTTATTATGTGTTCTGGCATAGTTCATGTCACGTTGATTGTTTCTACTATTAATAAGGTTGTAGTTGTTTAAAAGTTTTACAGATAAGTCATCATAATATTTAAGCAAACCTTCCTTTATGTCCCAATCTTCGTGTTTATTCTTTCTTTTCATATTTTTGTACAATTTCTGACGGTCATGCTTTTTTAAGTCTAATTTCTGTTTTGGAGCTGAATATCTACCATCTTTTACTAATTCCTCTTCATTAATAGTTGTTTCGGAGTGATTATACGAGTCTTTATGTTTTTTATGGTGCTTAATATTTTTTTCTTTGTTTTTATATACCTTGAAATCAGTATCTTCTCTAATGAAATTGTTACTTTTCAATGAATCTGCATAACTTATTTTTCTTAGTGGCAAACTTGTTTCTTCTCTTAATTCTGGCTCAATCATCAGATCATAGTTCTCCTGTTGCTGTGATTTGTCAGAGAGTGTGTGATCAAATGTTTGCTTATCAACTTCATTTGTTTTAGATACATTTTCATCCTTTACATATTTTTTCAATTTACTTTCATCATCTTTATGTGTAAAGGAAATTGGTGCTCTTTTATTTCTCTTACCCTCTGCATTACTTTTTAAATATTTTTGTATTTCATGAATTTTTTGTTGCCTACATTTGACTGTATCCTCTTTTTTTAGCAATGCATTAGAATCTCTCTCACATACTCTGTGTAAATTATCTTCAATTATAAGTGATAATTCTCTTAATTTATTTCTATAATGAGTACTTTCAGCCTGTAGCTTATAAAGGTCTGATAAAATTTTATTAAAGGATGGATTTGCCTGTGATATGCAGACATTCTTAGCTCCCCACATGTGTCCTATGGCAACGCCAGCAGCAGTCATAACACTCACCAGCATCATGATATTTAGTACTGTACTAAGCCTGTTGTTTCTTCGATGTACATATATTTTATGTCTCATATTATCTCCAGAAATGTTGTCTTCAACAAGTGGTTCCGTATCTACATGTCTTTTGCTGTAAATGCTTGTTTCTATATCAATATCTTGTGAATTGTACAAAGAAATTTCCTCTTTAATTGACTGGTCGTTTAGCATTGAATGTACCAAAAATGAGGCAGGCGATTCAGCTTCACTGTCGCTTATTATAGATATGCCATCCGTATCATCATCTTTCTCAGAACTTTCTGCAAGGATGCTGAAAATAGCCATGAATTAATAAGTAAAATATTTCTAGCTAGTTTATCATATTCACTAGCAAGCATTTATTAACGTGAACACGTTAACTCGTCATACAATTGACAAAAGAGTTGAAATGAACCTGCCTAACAATCAGAACACTGTTCTTACCTTTTACTTTTTTTTGCGGATGTTGCAAGGCAATCTTCGCCGATAACTACATCACGGTCAAGTAATGTCCAGCTTTCCCCCGAGTCTGAATCGCTATGATCTGTAGTACCATCCATTTTTAGAGTTCTACAAAAATATACTAAATAAGAACAGTAAAATCATATTGCGTAGTATCGAAATACATGAAATGCTTAGTCACCCAATGTAGCGTGTTAGATTAGCACTTTAACAGTACTATTTGTTAGAATATTCGGTATTCCACAAAAAATTTGAGTTCCAAATGAAAGTTTTAGAAAATATACATTTACACTGTGTTAAAATTGTAAACAAATGGAAAATGGCACGCTGTCTTGTTTTGTTTTGAAAGTAATTCTCTTTGGTTTGAAGTTGGAGCATAGACAAACAATGTGATCACAAACTATAGAGAAATATTACGTGCTTGCTAACTTACATATCGGATACAGGGAAGCGTTACAAAAATGAGGTCAACAGCAGTTAAAAGGGGAATATAAAACCGAAATTAAGAGGCTATGGCTACACGGACGGTGGATCGATCAATCCGCGGTCATCTTAACAATGTGCTTGGCTAATACTTTAAGTTGTCTATCTATATGTCTCCCTATCTAGATCTAATGTCGCCGACATATAGCCGAGAGAAATTGTCGCAGGCCGAAACACCGTCCTGCTTCTGCATTACGGTGTTTCGACCTGCGACACTCTTGGGCGGCTCTACCACCTGACCTCGCTCTGATCCCACGGAGGACGACCAGCTACCAAGGTGCGTAAGTCTCAATGTAGGGCTAGGCGGCTACACGAACGCGGACGCTGGTGTTGTGGTGGTAGAGTTTTAAGAGAGAGATGGCAGGCATGGAAAAATGGGATAGCAGGGGACGCACGCACGTACACTACTGATAATAGTAACGAGGCAATGCGTGGGACTCGCGACTGACAACACCAGTAACGAGTCAGACGGAACTAAATTGAAGTGTGATAATTAGTTTCTGAATAATCAGGAGGATGCTGGGTAGGCATTGAGATAATGGGAGGGAATGGATTAAGTGAGCATGGTACGCTTGTCAAAAACATACGCGTGCCTCGCACAATTACCACTTCTAGTTGTTCTTTCCTGTGGTCTACACCCCTATTGGAGATTCTCCTGCAATTTTTTTTATTGGAGCGAAACGCATTTAAAATTAGCCGTGTAAATGTAAATTTTAGTCATTTATTTTTTTAAGTTTCACAGTTTTGTGAAATTGTGGCCGTTTTAGGCACCATGGATAAATTCTTGATATGTATATTTGTATGAGTTGCTAGGTGGAAGAACCACTGCGCAAAGATATATTATGAAAATGTTAATTTTATTAATAATACTAATTGTAATCTATAAACATCACACCACGTAAGGCTAACCCTGTGTACTGTGTAATAGTACCAGAGTCGCCTAAGGACTTGTTGGAAAAGAGCGCGTTGAAGTTGCACATGAAAGGTTCCGTATGAGCAAATGAAAATATTCGCATATCGATTAATCTACCTAAACAATTCTGTTAAAACCATTTTCTTTTTAAATTATTGTTTAATTTTTTAATCCCAATTTTTGTAAATTTCTCTACTCGGTAGCTCAAAAGTAAAGCGGTATGCAAGACACACAATATCACTTTAGAAACGAATACATCACAAGTATTACGTTTATCAAAATTTTTCATGGGATTCTTCATATCTTTAATAAATCTATCTAATGGTTCTCCACATGGCTATGCCCTCTCGAAAAAGATGTTAATCCCTCAGTTACATTTGGTTTACAGTGCTAACCTTAATAATTTTACTTTTGAAAATCATGCTACATATTTTTGTAATTTTGCCATTTAGCTAACCTAAAAAAGGAATAAAAACATCCGTGAATATTTTTTTATGTATTATATTTTTCCACACTGGGGTCCTCTATAGCAAATTGTTTATCACATGTGAAGGAAATTGTAACAGCATATCGTATTCCAGTGCTCACTTTTTCTACATAGTGCAGATTTTCACCACCACTAGTAAATACACTGACTCTACCTTTCTTAGGTTCTACAGTACTATTTTGGGTAGCATCGATGAACACGAATCTTCCTCCTTCAAAATCTACATTGTAGTCAGTTAGATATAGTAAACTGGTGTAATGGAATGACCTATAGGTTTCCTGTAAAAAAAAATCCCCATAAAAAGGCTACCAGAGCAATCAAAGAGCAGCTGCTCATCAATTTGTAACAATTGTTATAATATAAATATAAATGTATCAATTTGTTGTTTTTTTTTAAACTAAAGTATAACAAATTTCATCGAAGTCGGTTTAGTGGTGTGGCTGTGATTATGTCACAGACCATTAGTCAAAAGTGTGAACAGTGTGGAAGGAGCTGAAATATATTTTTATACTAAAATTATTATTATCCTGCATTATACTAAAATTATTATTATTATTATTATGTGTGCCAAATAGTTTGAAGATTTTGTCCTGTCTGTTGTTAAGACAGTGATTGTGTCATAATAACACTTACAGGAAGTCTGTGCCAAGCTATCACAACTCTGTTGGGTAGAAAATGAGAATTTGAAAAAATTCATCGCTATGTTTATGTGTTCCCCTTGTACCAAGATGTGAGGATAAGATTTTGGCCCAAACATTAAGTTTCTGAGGCTTTCTCAGGGGGTTGTTGATAATGTTGAGATGACCAAGGTCTTTTAATCATATATTTATATGCAATGGTGGGAAGTTGTGCAGTTGAAACAAACAGTGGAAGTAACTCAGGAAGGGACTGCTGTCATGTCAGCATGCCACATACATTTTTATTTGTCATCAGACAGACAATGTTCACTGCATATACAGATCTATATAAATATAACAAAGATGAATAAACTGAATGTTTGTTTGGACTTGCTGATCCCTGGAACTACAAATCTGGTTTGAAGGAAAATAATGATCAAGTATGAAAGTTACATTAATGGGGATATACTATGAATGTTATGTAGTATGAAAGCTACATTAATGAGGATATACTATGAATATTAATGTAGTATGACAGCTACATTAATGGGGATGTACTATGAATATTGAAATATGCTACATTAATCAGGATATACTATGAATATTAATGTGGTATGAGAGTTAAATTTAGTTACAGTTACTATGAATATCTTATACTTAATTGTGATCCAATTGGTGAAACTGTGGGTTACTGCTGGTATAACTAAATGCTTTTAAATTTTTATCTCAATGCTGTATTAAAGACCATCTTACCAGAACTCACCTGAGTTATGAAACATGGGGCTATAAAATGTGTACTTACTTTATCAACATGAGGATGCCAATATTCATCATGTACAGTAATTGCCTTTTTTGGTGTGATTTCTGAGACAAATGTTGGATGTGTCAAATAAATTTTACTAGGATCTAATTCAAAGTAATGTGCAATAGCATACTTGATCTTGTCCTTGACAGCCTAAAAAATATATTCATATAAGTTATCTCAAAAGAATAAGAGTTATGAACTATTAAACAAAAGTGAACTTAATATTTATGTATTAGATAACACTGTTCTAGTACTTACTACTCAGCCTCCTGACCCTGGTTTAATCCTTCTTATGGAGGGTATCAATAGTTCAGTATGTGCCCATAAACCTTGAAGGAAGCCAATTGCTCTTTGTTCCCCTCTTACAAGAATAGAAAAAGCATGAGGAGATGCTCTTTGTACATGCTTACAAGCTAAAGAGCGGGAGTGGGAGGCACTTGTTGTGTGGGGCAAGGGGTGAGGATAGGAACTTTACCACATTGCATTGCACCAAAGTTAGAGAGGTTGAACTGTGGTGTGGGACAGCACCTTTCTGGAAGCGTTGTCTGTTGTTTAGGTGACTTCGCAGCCATTGAGGTCACCAGATGATTTCTAGTTCAGGGGCACCTCACCAATGGATGCATTGATGGCACTCACTGTGGTTTTAGTGGGTATTCGACACTATAATGTTCTGCGAGTCTCACATACCACTGGATCCCACTAAGAGCAGTTGATGGGGCGTAAATGTATTTCCCGTTAAGAAAAAGAAAAGTACTACTCACCCTAAATATATTAAAATTGTCTTGATCAAATAAATTTTTCAAATTGCTTATTTTGTATATGTTTACAAATTGTCGTCCTTGTGACAGAGCACCACTGTGCAAATCTAGAATTGAAGCTCCTCCAGAAGAGCCTCCATGCTTTAAGCCTTTTTTAGCAATTTTTAATAATTCTTCTGCTTCTCCTGATGAGATCACTTTATCAGTGACATATCTTTTGCAGACTTTAGGTGCACACCCGTCATACCTACGAACTTCTTTTAAATAGTCTGCAGAGCACTCTACTGTCATTCCTTTTCCAATCAACATGTCACTTTGTCTAGCAAATGTTATAATTTTCTCATTTTTTGACGAAAAATATACAATAATAAGCAAAGAAAATATAACCACCGTTCTAGAGAGAACTCGTAACGGTAAGTTCCTATTTGAACATCTGTAAATATAAATTAGTTTTAAAAAATGCAAACTTTTACCAAGGAAATAATGTGATCGTGAAAATCTTACACATTTTTATCAGTTTTTTTATGATCGACCTCTTCTTTCTTTTTTGGTAACAAATTCGATTTACTCCGATGTCTTACACTAGACATAATCAAAACATGCACCGCGACCTGTATGTTTAGATAATATGTAAATAAAAATTAAAATAAATTAGTTTTAATATAACAAATTTTAGCGTTTGTTATTTCTAAATAATAATGTGCCGCTTGTAGAGGATAAGGATTTTTTATTTCTAAATAGTGTGTGCCTTATTGTTTGATGTTTCTAACTTATAAATATAACATTGTAATAACATCTTCAAAGTTCAAACTTGAAATGAAAATTGACATTTGACTATCAACAAAAATTAATTTGGAATTTCTGGACGAAAATGTAAAATAAAATAAGTTTTAAAGTTAAATAATACAAAGGCATTAAGTTATCTCAGCCTACGTAGCATTTCTTTAGAGCTTGTGGTTGAAATAAAATTGTTCTGAATGAAAAAAATGAAAAAGTGTATTTTCTTCGTTATTATTGTCGTAGTATAGTATGTATAAGTAAAGAGAAACTACTAGGTATGAATTATTGTGAGAAGGAGCCTTCCTTCTCCTATATGGAAGCCCAAGATACAAGTGCAGCTCTGTCTGGATGTCTTTGGCATCATTTGTCAGTTACACAAGGATGTCGTTCTTTGTCAGTGAGTCCTACTGCTAAGCGGGTATAATTACTGGAGAGGCCAAATTTTGATTACAAAACGCGGTCGCACGTTGCAAAAAAAATTACAAAGTTTTGATACGAAAGATGAAACGTACATTCGCAAAACGCATTTCTCTGAGCTCGCAAAAACTATAGTATTTTAAACGAGAGGGATAAACGAGCATTGGGAGCTCTACCCCTTATATTCTAGGACTATCGACGTCCATGAACATCAGCATAATTACTATGCCAATGAGTTGCCCTCCTTTTCACACTCCCCTACCCAATACCACCGGCTGCTCACAAGCCGCAAGAAATTCGACACCGTATATTAGATGTCACTTTACGACGATTTACTGCCTCCCAGATCGTGCCAGCCCAATTCCGCTGCAATGGAGCATGACACTACCTCTTACTAAAATACTAAATATTTTATTTTTAACTTAATTTACTGAACGGCCGCGGCCGCAGTGGCAATGCGGGTTGGGACTCAACCAAGGTGTTATTAGGACTCATTACTTCTCCAGTACTTCATTATATCTAGCATAACGCTGGAGTGATCTGCTTTAACAAAGAGGTGGCGGCCGTTTCATAACTTGCGTTTTTTGTACTTAATAATGAAGCCAAGTTAACATATCTCATAAAAGGAATCCACATAGGTCTGAAGAAATTCCATAGAGGCTTCCATTAGACACACCCCACACGTGATCTGCAAAGGACATACACAATAAAGAATGTGGGGTTCTTAAAGATCAGACAGATAACATAGATAGAGTTGGCAAGGCCATAGTCTTAGACTGGGTGTATCCGTGTTGGTTAATAGAGAAGGAAGAGAGAAATACATTAGTGTCTTTGTTTCGCTTGTGCATTGCGTAAATCGAATATCTCTGTTAAAAAGAGAGACAGACGGTAAGCAAAATTTGTTTCTCTTCCGACAGTAAGTACGTACTAAGTACTATATCTTTAATATCTAGCATGCATGCACCATAATAATTACCAGTTACCACTGGTAGTAAACCGGCGTATATGATCAACGTAAAGTTTGAATGCAATTACATAGCCCATTAAATTTTTTTATTGACAGATACCAAATGTTGTTATGTTACGTATTTATTACATTACTTTTTTTTACCAATCTATCTAAAATATCTGCCGGTTAAAGATTTGCGGGGACTCTTATATCAAGGACAAACAACAATAACAATGCAGTTTGTTGTTGACACACACATTCAACGTTCATTATCGTGATAATTAATGTCGGTTCAAATTGTTGTGACTCGGCATAATTAATAATGCAATCCGACAGTTGATGTGGAGTACTAACTAGCCGTGTCTTTTTTTTTCCAGTTTTTCACTTTTAGAGTTTAATTTTTTTTATTATTATTTAATATGCTAATTTATCCAACTTTCTTCAGATGGAACACTAGTATCTATTTTAAATAAATTTTACTACTCGTATTTCTTAGTGTACACTCTAACTAATTATTTGGTTTTTATATCTGGGCTGTGTAGAGATGGCTCTGTGTTATTACTTCACTTGTTATTTAAAAAATTGTTTTCCGATCCTGGGAGAATTTTGTGATTTGTCTGTATTTCCGAATATCATTTTATTTGTTTAGCGTTTATCCCAAATTCACAGTGTTTTAAAATTATCATATTTTAATAACAAATGTATATATTTAGAAATTAACAACTCAAAACTGTCTATATCATAGCTGAAATATGTTTTTCGCCGATCTCGATGATGTCTTTATCAATCCCGAAGTGATGTGTCTGTATTTTTTTTCTTTATATCTTAAATAAATTATCTTACATGTATTGTTGTATAAACTGGCATTATTTTAGATACATTTAGACCATCTCACGACGCTTTTGAAGTGCGGAGTATGCCCACACATACAGAAGATGGAATTCCAATCCGAAAGTTATACGTTTCTAATTTACCTCCCAAAGTAAGTATAGTTTATTTTGCAAATTTTTATTGTGTGGATCTTGAGCGGTCTTGTTACTGAAAAAAACATAAGAATATAGTATTGTTGACTGTTTCTTTTGTAGACAACCCGCACAGAACTTTTCGGCCTCTTCGCTCCATATGGTTTCATTAAAAGCTGCTGGTTGAGAATGGAAGAAAGAGGCCAAAATCGTGCCCCTATATCGACTTATGCATTTGTTACATTTAGTAACCCTGCTGACGCTCACAAGTAAGTTCTAATTATATAACGCATTGACATGAACTAGTCAATATAAAATTTGAATTAGATAACACAATTTACAACTGACAAAAATACGTTATTATGGAATAATTTAATGAAATTTCTGTTCTATTTATCAGAGCATTAATAGCACCAATACATGAGAAAACATTAAGAGGAAGACGGTTGAGGATATCACCAGCTGATAGTTGGCATCAACCTGTTGAGGATGCCGATGGCAGAATTCGCTGGAAGCCTCAGAATCAAAGTCACTATGAGGATAGAAGAAGTACTCCAAATCAGGAAAATGATCAAGAAAATGGTAACTTCACTATTGTTCAAATATATGTTTTACTGAAAGCCGTAACTACCATGTTCAAAAAGCATCTCACAATGATCACAAAAAGCTAGTATATATGTGATTAATAAAGATGAATATAAAACCACTTTATTTTGGATTGATTTGATTTCAAATATCAATGACACTAACAAATGCAACCAAATGTAATTTTGTTGTTGTAAGATTTGTTTTGAATAAAGGCGATGGTTACTGATTAAGTAACTACATATATTTGCCATTAATATTTTTACAAATAAGAAGAAGATAATATGAACTTGACCACAGAGCATGTTATGTGTTAATATTGTGAAAATCTATTTGTAAACATTGTTAAAATTTATAATATTAATTGTATTGTATTTATGAAAATTTTCAGCGGAGAATGTTCCTCAAACATCTCAGGAATCATCACGTCTACCTGAAAATGGAAGTGTAGAGGTAATAAGACTGTAATACTAAAGAATATCTCATAGTTTTTGTAGATTTTTAGATGATTTTAAGAGTGTGACTATATAAAGGAGTAGTATTTATATTCAATAAGATATCAAATACAAGTAAAAATACTAAATAAAATACAAGTGTAATTGAATATTTATCAACATATTTAGCTTTATAACTATATGTCATATAGCTTTAAGTCTTAATTAGACCACCACTTTGTTAACTCTGTTCTAATAGTTCTTATCATATTTAGATTTGTTAAGATAATTAAATTATTGTTTCTTTATAGCTATCAAAAAGCTTAATATTTGCTTACACTCTTTAACACATTATTTTATGATTATAAATTATATTTTAGGTGCCGAGTGATACAGAAGAAAGTTACAATATCTTAGACATACTAAACAGGGACTGCTTGCATCATATTTTGACATATGTTCCTATAAGAGATATCATTCAGTCTGAAAGAGTCAGTAAAGGATGGCAAAACATGGTTCAGGAATATCTAGAAGGTATGTCGATATCAATTTGCAACAGATAATGTATCTGTGGTTTTGTTTCATTAGGGCGAAATTACGGGACTGCATAACCTAGAATGCACCTGTATAATTTTGTTGTGATATGTATGTTATTTGATTGTCTTAAGTGCAAGGTTTTGGAGTTCATGTTAAATTTTGGAGAGATCTAAAAAGATTAAAGAATAATAATAGATGTGATAGGACAAAATTTGCAGGTGGCCTTAGGATACTTTAGTCCATTTTACCCTAGGCACTACGCAATTCTATAATCTGTCATTTTTTATGGCGCCAATACACTGTACAATATTTTGCGATATTAAAATGTAGTGGGGTGATAAAGAGGACAGCATTGCTCCAATTCTATTACAGAGAGTAGGTATGGAGCCAAATTCAATACAATTGATCAACACTTTAACAAACAAAATGATTGCATGTATCTCAAAAGCTTTTAGGAAGCTTCCCAATTAGTCGAATGTTTTTGTGACTGGCCACAGCTAGTACAGTTATTCTGCTGGATTATGATTTATGGTCAGTTTTAGAAGTACGACTTGCTCTAAATGCCATGATAATTTAGAGTCCCTAAAACTATGCATACAATTAGCAGTGAAGAATTTCACCATGCAAGGAGTGCATGCTTCTATTGACAACTGACCTCAATATTTAGAGCACTGTATAGCTGCCAATGGAGACCACTTCATAAAAGAGGGAAGACTAGGTATTTTTGCCTACAATTTTTTTTTAACTATCTAGGGGCCCCCCTGTGCAAAAGATTTATTTATTTATATACATTACTTGGCTCAAAGAGGCATACCCATTGCATTTGAAGCTATCCATAGTTAATCCAAGAGCCTATCCAAGAAAAATAAGCTTCTGAAATTCCAATGGCTCTCCTCTCATATTGGCCTTTATGGAAACAAGATGGTGGAAAAATATGCAAAAGACGCTGTAAAGGATGTTGTTGTACAAGACTCCAAACCCTTTGCCTGTGATCGACTTCCTTTTATAAAGAAAAAATGTCTAGAAAAATGGGGGTATCACTTTGGCAAACTCAAGCATGTTGGGGCCTGGTACAGAACCATCCAAGGAAAGCCTCTATTAACTCCATGGCTTGACTGTGCCAACCTCCCTAGGGGACTGCTGGTTTCGGCATTCAGACTGCGTTCCGGACATATTCCAACAACCAGTGATGGATCGTAAGCAATTGCGAATCATCTAATGGAACCCCGGCGGCATCCGGGGAAAAATCCAGGACCCCAGACAGCCCGCCCAGGAGTATGACACCCACGTCATACTGTTGGGAGAATCGTGGCTGGGGCCGGGGCAGGACCACAAGATGACGAACTATGCCGTGAACGTGACGAGGTGTCGCCGAGCGGTATGACATGGTCCACATCGACTGGATCTCATCCCCTTCTCCGACATGAATACAACCGGAGTATTTGTGCAAGTGTCGGGAGAGGAGTTGAGAATCTACGCATCATATAGGCCGCTTGGGGATCGTCCGCTATCAACCGCACCGGCGCCAGACTGCAGGTGATTCGGAGGGACGGCGATATACGGTGCAGGGACCCTCCTGCCCAACCCACGTTCCATTGGATCCCCTGCGGAATCCGGACTTGTTGGACATCGTCATTCACAATAACCTCCACTTCACACTGGACATGGAGCTGCTGTATGACCTGGAGACGCAGCACCTACCGGTCCTGATCACGCTACACTCGACGGCAGTCGAAAGGGAGCGGGAACGGACCAGGGAGAGGGTGGACTGGCAGGTCTTTAGAGTTCCGACTTCACTATGGACGAGCAGCTTGAAACCGCGGGGAAGGTGGAAGCTGCAGCCTGTAGTCTCACGGACAAACTCCGAGAGGCACAGGCAGCGGTGACAACCACCAAACCGGTCAAAGCGTGCCGTCGGAGTGACCTCCCCCCAACCTCCTGTCTGATCTGATAAAGAAAAGTAAAGGAGGCTCTGGGCCCGAACCTACTGCCCGCTGATCAAGGCCGATCTAAATCGACTTGCTGAGGAGGTCTCTGCAAGGGCGAAGGACTGTCGGGGGGCCAGCTGGGAGCGAACCATCGCTCAAGCTGGCGCGAACGTCACATCCCTCCATGCCCTGAACAGACAACTCACCAGTAACTCACCACTTTTCGGATATCTGGAAGAAAGGGAGAATCGCCGTCCTCTCATAGCCGGGCAATCTCGGAACCTACCCGGAAGCTGCCGGTAGCTTCTGTCGATCACGCTACTGTCGCATGTGGCCAAGTTGTTCTAGCAGCTATTGCTCCGTAGACTGAAGCTGTACATCCCAATAAGGGACGAGCAGTTCGGTTTCCGGAGCGGTCACTCGACCACACTACAGCTGGCGCGGGTGCTCCACCACATGGCCATGGAGATGAACAAGGGGAGACACTCGGTCGGAGTCTTTCTCGATACGGAGAAAGCCTTCGACCGTATTATGTTATACGTGCTGGAGGGCCGCAGGGCAGTTGCCTGTCCCTTTGCCTCTACGCGGCCTATACCAAGGACATTCCGACGCTCAAAAACCCTACGGTAGAGGGTGAAACGGATGTCTTGTTCACGCCGTTCGCCGACGACAGTGCTTACATTTCCCCGTCCCGAAAGCCGGAGCTAGCAACTGACAACGACTGACGGGAGTGGAGTCGACAAATGGAGGATGTCTGTCAACGTGGAGAAAACAGAATCCCTATTTGTCAGCACGCGGCGCAACATGCCGAGGCGGTTGAAGTTGGCCAGGAGTTGTCTTGGAGTTCCCCTTTCGTGTACCTCGGGTGCAGAATTCATCGTACGCACGGATGGGCTCGCAGGTTGATCGAATGATCAACCTTTTTTTTTGGTTTTTTTTTTTGAACATGTCAGGAATGCAGATCTGAGAAGCAGAGTGTTGGGGGAGTCTGTTCCTGTGAGTGTTGGTGAGGTCAACTCATGCCTAGCAGCGGGGCCACTTACAAGCAGGGCTCTTAAATTGTTCAATTCTGTTGACCCTTCATTAAGGGAATGTGATAGCATCCATGAGGCCGACATGTTCACCTCAGGTGTTCAAAGTCAAGTATTTCAATTAATATACAATACTTAATTTATCCAACGGGAACTTAAACCTAATACAAAATAAAGACATCTATCCTTGAAAATAAAATTAATTTTTTGTTGTGACTCTAAATTATCCCCAAAATTGCTAAACAGAATTTAGCAACTTTGTTAGGTTTTATATAAGCTACAACCCACATCTTAAGAACACAACATCGATCGTCCTCAGGACATTAGGAAATATTTTGCTACTATGTTCTCTCATAGTGGGGTAGACCTTCCAATTTTGACCACGAGAATATTAATTCTGTATGGTTAGCTCGTACTCACGAAGTTAGCGGCTTTCACGAAAGCGTCGACTCCAGGAATTGTATCACGTCTGGGCAATGAGGTATAATTTTACAACCATAAACTACAATATAGAAGGAGTCTCTTACAATTCGAACTCTGGGAAATATACAGTAAAAGGTGAAGCCTAATCCAATCCATACAGAAGTAGCTGATATAAGGACGGTAGGAAACATCATAGTTGCACAAATTTGTTTACGCTTCTGATATGTCTATAAATAATTTATCCATTTTAATCACAATAATATCACAGATAAACCTCCCATCCCCCCTATATGTAATAATTGATTTACAGAAACATTGAGTAATAACAACACAAATACATCATTTGTATACCAACAAGAACACACATGTGTTTCTAGATTTAATAATAATAATAATAAAACACTTTATTTTGTACCAAGTATTTTACAATAACTTATTTTAAAACTTAGAACTATGTACAGGCACAAAAAGGCGGTCTTACCGCTACAGGCGGTCTCTTTGCGTTTTTGAAAGGTCGTAATAATTTGCGAGTTCTGCACAGATTCAAGTAGAGTATTCCAAAAACGGATAGCGGATACTGTATAGGAGTTCTCAAAGAAAGAAGTTTTATGCACTGGAAATGAAAGAGTTAGTTTATTCGAAGATCGAAGAATAGAAGTATGGTTACTAGGACAAGAAAATTGATCTTTTAAATACGAAGGCGAAGAAGGGTTAAATAAGGCATTGAAGAGAAGGTGGAGAGTGTGAGAATTCCGTCGTAGTCTGATGGGAAGCCACTGAAATTCTGTACGATATTGATAAACATGGTCGTATTTACGGATACCAAAAATAAACCGGATACTAACATTTTACAGACGTTCGAGAGTAGACAGAAAGGCTTCATTGATGTCACAATGGCACACATCTGCGTAATCCAAAATCGGTAGTAATATTGATTGCGCTAAAGAAATTTTGGTAGGAATCGGGAGAAATTTACTCAGGCGTCTCAAAGCAGCTGCAGCACCAAACATTCTTTTTCGCAGCTCCTGGAGTTGTATATGGCACGAAAGGCTTTGGTCTAAATGGATGCCTAAACTTTTGACAGATTTGCTTATTGTAATTATTGATCTCCCAATAGTAATTTTCGGAAGCTTTTCCCAATCAATTTTGGCAATTAATTGTCGGCTACCAACAATCATCCATTGAGTCTTCTCGGAATTCACATGCAGACCATAGCTCTTGCTCCACTGTATGTATGCCGTCAAGACCGTCCGTCATTCGTTTGTGAAATAGCACTGGAGATCGATAACAGAGGTGTGTGTCTGTAAATCTGCAAAACTTCTGCTTACATATGGTTGGGAGAAGATATTTGAGTAGAGATAGAGTTTATAAAGATAGAAAAAAGAAGAGGTGATAGCCCGCTGCCTTCAGGAACTCCGGTAGAAAAATTGTGCCAAGTTGAGGAAATGCTGTCCACTTTCACACACTGCCGACGACCCTGAAGAAAATTTCGGAACCAGCCAATTGCCCCGGGAGATATATTAATAGATCTGAGTAAAAGTAGTATCATTTAAGATGTACAATGGGGAATTAAATTCAGCAATTACATAAGCTTCTAACATCAATTATTGCAATTAACTATTAAAACATACTTCGCCCGAGCTCAAGCGCTAACACAAAAGGAATGCCCATATCGGTGTCCAGGACGTTGCCAAAACACTAACCTTCAGAACGAAATAGTCCTGTCAACATATCCTTAGCTAGGTATTCGGCGCACGTTCAAGAGCGACATCTAGTCTCGGCTTGTAGCTGGTAGCCCGATCCCCTCCGGCGATTCTTAGCACAAATACTACCGCTACACATTTCCCACTTAATTTGTTCAATGTAATTAAATGTCATGACGATTGGAATTCGGAACGAGACAATTGATTGTTTGTTAATTACTGAAGTCCTGCGCATGCAGGCGCGTGTCGGGCGCCGCTTGCGTGCGTGTGTGGGGTGTGGTGGGCGATGGTTCATTCATATTCCGATTTTGTAGTGTGTTTCAAAACATCCTGTATATTAAAATGTGTTTGTAATATTTGTATACGACCGTGTTGCAGGCGTGCGAGTGTTCAAGACGTCTTGGTGGCAGCACATGCCCCTACCGCTGACGACTGCTGTGCTGCGGCGGATGCTGGCGCGGCTGGGCGGGGGTCTGCTACGACTGCACATAGACCACCACTGGTCCGCTCTCAACGACCGCACAGCACATACCGTTGGCAAGTTTTGTCCCAACCTCGACGAGGTTAAGGTGAGCCTACTAAAAAGGTGGCCGATGCCACAAACTACGTCCGGTTCTCCGGTGGAAGCTCGTGAGTGACTTTCATACGAAAAAGGACAGTTAAGGTTGATTATGATTGACTTGAATGACTTTCTGAATCCGTCCAATGATAACTTTTGAGGCTATAGAGATGAAACATCCAAATTCCAATAGAGATGTCCGGGTATCAACCCTGTACCTACATGTGATCAGTCCAATATAGTTACTTAACACTTTACAACATTGGGACACATCATTGTAGAGATAGCCCACCTCGCGGTGGTTTTTGTGAGTATTCGTCACTATGATGTGCAGCGAGTCCTACACGCCACTGGATCCCACCCAGGGCCAGTGAAAAAAGGTATAACCCACGTGCTGTAGTCAGTTGGATACAAGTAAGGGGCTTGGTGTTCATTTAAACGGGCCTAAAATATAATTAGTGTACAAATTAGTAGATAACTTATATGTCTTGTTTTCTTTATACAACAAACTATCGATCTTACTTAGTAAATTATATACTGAAACTTCCTCGGAAATCCCTCTATCCGTTGGTGAAAATTTGGGGACTTTGTTTTATAATATGTATAGATGATAACAAAATAAATAATTTTATTATTAAACACTGCCAAATTTTTTTGTACTTAATTGTCTTGTGTTTTCCAGGTGGTTGGAATGCATACAAAAAATTGGAACCCCTTATTGTATGGATGCAAACAACTCAAGCATTTGTCATTTATTTCGTGTAATAAGGTATGATTTACAATCATTATAATTCTAGCAAAAGGTCTTTCCTCTGCAGACGCTCGATCAGGCTACCTCATCTACCTCATAACGGCAATAAAAATATATATCTTTCATTTCTCGTGTAAATATTAATAATAAAGCTTCGCCAGTTAGGATGGCATGAGTCAGACAAAATAAAAATTATAGACATTAAAAAAATGATATCTTAATTTTACGCGAATGTTACTCATTACAATAAAACTACTTTTACGGATTTCATCGCGGTTTATTTAATTATTTAAGTAGCCCGACGTTTCAGATGCTTACACACCACCTCAAGACAACAAGATATAATGATTAATGGTTGCATTAATCGGAACAAATAAACAATCATAATTATTCGGGTACTTTTAATAATTTGTGATATCAGGACATCTCCTATTTCGGTTACCCGTGACCGTGGTTACTGTAAACCTTCTGAAACATCGGGCTTATATAATTAAATCAAATGCGTTAAAATAATTTTATTGTCATGAGTAACAAACGCGTAAATTTATGACAACGATGACTTGAAAAGGTTTTCTTCTAGGTTTGATTTCTATAATTAACAAACTATGTGACTTAAATGTGTATACTACATTGTTCTTGTGACCATTTCAGCTCACTGATTCAAGCTTAGTTCACTTCGTAAAGAGTGAGTCTTGCTTGGAGACTTTGACAATTGCAAACAACAATCACGTCACCGGGCTGTTCCTCACAGGCTCCAACCCCAGCAGGCTGTCGTCCCTGGCCTTCTACAACTGTTACAACCTGCAGGGAGCCGTGTTGTGTGCCGCCATAGATACTCTACCCCACCTGACAACGTTGAAACTTGACGTATGCCTTACGACAATGTGGAAAATTGTACCTCTGATACTCAACAAGCTACCAGGACTTCAGGAGCTGTCTCTCAGTGAATACACTAGCACGGAGATTTGCTTCATGCCCATAGATGGTGAACCGTTCTGTAAAGCGATAAGCAATTTGACAAAATTGAAAGTGTTAAATTTAAGCAGAAACATTTATATTACAAATGCCATATTGAAGCAAGTGGCTCAGAGTTGTCAATCTTTGGAGACATTGAATATTTCCAGTTGCAATTCAAACCATAGGAATTATCCTGGTGAGTATCTATAATGTTTTCTAATAAAAGGTAGTGCCATGCTGCATTACAGCCGAATTGGGTCGGCATGACCTGGGTAGTACCTCTCGCTGACTTTACATGTCCGTAAGGTGACAGTTGTGCTGTGTCTTCAGGTGTACAGGGATGTCTTTTCTCTGATGGGATACCATCCCTAATGGAGCAAGTGGTACTTTTAAATTGCTTTGTGGGAGCAAATGAAGAGTCTGAAGTGTTTTGCTTTCAACAACCATAAATATAATCACTTCCAAAAGATGTGCAGATGAACTTGTTTTCTGCACATTCTTAATAGATTGTCCGGCCACAGGCCGCAACAAACGCTGCAACATGCAGCCGGTGCTGTAAGAGATATCACCTTTATAGAAAAGGGGGCAAACGAGAAATAGGAGACATTTTGACGACTAGCGACGTCCATGGACATCCACATAATTACTATGCCGATGTACCACTGCTTACTCACAAACCTCACGAAACGCGACACTTACGTCACTTTACCGCGGTATAATGTGAGCCTCCCCGGTCGTGCCTGCCCAATTCCGTTGCATAGGAGGATGTAGTGTCGTGCACTATGCATGGCACTACCTCCTTCTATGCACCATGGCTTTACCTCTTCCTAAAAAGGGTTCTTACCATCTGTTTAAAAGAACCTTGTAAGAGGGAATCAAATTGATCCGGGACGACCCACGAGGTACTCGCTTTTCCTCGCTCATTATACAGAAGTATGATAAGTTCCCGGTGGGGAAAGAAGAAAGGAGGACAGCACATCAGCACACCGGGTTGACTTCACGTTTGTCAATACAAACTATAAAATAGATACCTTTTGATACCAGGGTTGTATAAGTGAAGAGGTGATGTGTCCCAGGTATAAGCGACGAGGGCGTGCTGGCCGTGTGCGGCGGCTGCACGCAACTGCGGGAGCTGGACGTGTCGTACTTGGCGGCGCTGAGCGACGCGGGGCTGGGCTCACTCGCGCGCCTCCCGCAGCTGCGCCGCCTCACCGCGCGCGCCTGCCCCGCGCTCTCCGCCGCGCCGTTCGCCGCCGCCGTGGCGAGCTGCGCGCAGTTGCAGGTACACAATCCAAAAGTAACAGTCCTATCGAGTCTCGTGCGGTTTTTGAGTAGCCGGTGGCCCATATATATGTTTTATGATTGCGAATAATAATGTTGAAAATGTATTCGTGCTATTTGCGATATGAGTCGCAGTTCAGAAAACAGCGGTCTGATAGTGCAGCTGGCGACTGCCCGCACGACAGGTGTTATGTGCACACACGCACAAGCGTCGTTTCTGTAATCTGTTCCTGGATATATTGTTTGCTCCTGGTCATCTCCATGTGTGTCGTGCAGGAGCTGGACGTGTGCGGGTGCAACGGCGTCTCCGAGCAGCTGGTGTGCGCTGCGGCGGCGGCGCTGGAGCTGCGGCCTCGCGCGCTCACGCTGTGGCTCGCGGGCACCGCAGCCGCCTTCCCCGACGACCAGGTAACACTAGTGATGTGCCGGATATCCCTAGCCATAGATATTCATAGAATCGTCATTTCTGCTTGTACACCAGGTTTCCCATTCTGGTGGGTGCATGATCCAGGTAAACCTGATTACCAGAATGGGACAGGGACCAGTGTTCCTTGATTAAATCCTGGACTACTTGCACTCGACAAATTATGTTGATGTTACGAGCAAGAGCCAGCTCTTCAAATATGTGCTATTCCTCTGCTGTGGTACCAATTCTTACTGTGACATTGTAGTTATCTCTTTACTTTTGTGTTGTTTTAGTTCGTAAAAACATTTTTTACTACATTTGATACTCGTGTGACGCCCTGTTCTACCAATCATAATCTTTATTGCTCACAATACGCATAGGGCGAGGCGCCCTCGCACAAGCTGCTCACGGTGGACGCCGCCGAGGACCGCAGCAACACGCACCTCCGGCCCGACTTCGTGGACAGCACGCTCGAGGACTCTTCCGACGACTCCTATGACGACCTGTACGATGACGATGCGTATGACGACTTCTACGGTCCAGGTGTATACTTGTCAGGTACTTATACTTTTACGTGTTATATGTTACTATTTTTTAACATTATAATTTGTTGTTGTTAGGGCACATACTTTTATGTTGTTTTAATTTTGTTGTCATTAGGGTAGATACTTTTGTGTGTTGTTTTAATTTGTTGTCATTAAGGTAGATACTCTTGTGTTATTTTAATTTGTTGTCATTAGGATGGATATTTTTATGTTATTTTAATTTGTCGTCATTAGGGTAGGTATTTTTTTGTTTTGTTGTCATTATGATAGAGACTTTTGTGTTATTTTAATTTGATATTAGGGTAGATGCTTTTATGTTATTTTAATTTGTTGTTAGGGTAGATGCTTTTGTGTTGTTTTAGTTTGTTGCCATTAGGGTAGATCGAGTTTGTTGTCAGTAGGATTGATACTCTTATGTGTTATTTTCATTTGTTGTCATTATGATAGATACTTTAGTGTTGTTTTAATTTGATATTACGGTAGATGCTTTTGTTATTTCAATTTGTTGTCTATTAGGGTAGATACTTTCGTGTTATTTAAATTTGTTGTCACTAGGGTAGATACTTTTATGATATTTTAGTTTGTTGTCATTACGGTAGATACTTTTATTTTATTTTGTTGTCATTAGGGTAGGTATTTTTTGTGTTAGTTTATTTTGTTGTAATTAGGGTAGATACTTTTGTGTTATTTTAATTTGTTGTCATTAGGGTAGATATTTTTGTGTTATTTTAATTTGTTGTCATTAGGGTAGGTATTTTTTGTTTTTTAATTTGTTGTCATTATGATAGATACTTTTGTGTTATTTTAATATGATGTTAGGGTAGATGCTTTTCTGTTGTTTTAGTCTGTTGCCATTAGGGTAGATTGAGTTTGTTGTCAGTAGGATAGATACTTTTATGTGTTATTTTAATTTGTTGTCATTAGGGTAGGTATTTTTTGTTTCTTTAATTTGTTGTCATTATGATAGATGCTTTTGTGTTGTTTTAGTTTGTTGCCATTAGGGTAGATTGAGTTTGTTGTCAGTAGGATACATACTTTTATGTGTTATTTTAATTTGTTGTCATTAGGGTAGATAATTTTGTGTTTTTTTAATTTGCTGTCACTAGGATAGATACTTTTCTGTGTTATTTTAATTGTTGTCATAAAGGTAGACACTTTTGTGTTATTTTAATTTGTAAATATCAATTTATGCCGAAACTATTGTCCGACTACGACATATTCAATTATAAAAGTGCATCTCAGTTAGTAGTACTGTTCAACTTAAAATAATACAAAACAAATGTTAAATCACTACAATATATAATTCGAAAATTAAAATGTTGTTTACCCCTGCAATTCCATGAACGATTCACATTTGATAAGGCGCCACCGACGTACCTGATTGCTCAGCTATCTACGTACACCACTAGTATACACACAGTCATGAGCTTCTCACGTGGCAATCAGTCATAGAGATAATATAGACATACAAGGGAAGACCGTCTAAGTCGAAAGACTTTTTCTTTCGTCTTTATTTTTTCTCTGTTAAATGCGCATGCGAAATATATAGACAACGATAGCAGTGCCTTCACATCTTCCTTCTCTCTCTGGACATTGATCAATGTTTTGTTTTTATAATATATATTTATTGTAATTGGCCATTTCTTGATTTTATCAAACTATGATTTTCAGTGATGGTATAGCTATACGTATATGTACGTGTCGTGGTCGTTTTGTTCGAATCGCCGTATAAAATTAAGGGTAGCTATTTTCAAAAAAAGGGCCGTTTTGTTTTGTGGCTGTCGAACGATTAGACGTTCTTCAATATGACGGCAGACGTTTACATTTATTATGTCTATTAATTTTAAACAGTGATAGTGTTCGAGACAAGCATGAAATTCGGGAAGGTGTTTTGAGTACACATAAAACAAAACCTAACCACAAGGGCTTAAAAAACGCACCCACCTACAAATTCGAACCTATCTGGGCATAGCTTTCTTATTTCTCTGTATTCTACAATCGACACCATTGTTGTTGTCATGTCAAGCAACGCCGCGAGTGTTAAACTAAGGAACTAAAACTTGTGAAAAGGCGGATAATGATTTACTGTCTTTCAATAAGTCTAGCTTTATTGAATATCGCATAACGCCGAACTCTTTCTGGCGCAATTTCACTCACCCGTATTCAATGTGGCTAATCGTTGCCTCTCCAACATTATGAAACGGCCCTGTTTAAAAGTGAATATAGATCTAGATCAGCGATTTAGAGAATCCGACGGCCACATACACATGTTTAAAAGGATCAACAGGGTTTACACGTGTACCTGACTGAGTCGGACTTGTATGTTGCTGTTTGTTCACAGATGAAGAACGGTTCTTGGATGGAGACATCGACGGGTTGGAAGGCTTCGATTATAATGTTCCGTTCTTTGCTTTAATGTAACCACATCCTATAACGCGCTTGCTTAGTTATTTTTATAAACGAGAGGTGATAATTAACATATGTTGCTAAGTTTTTGTTTTCGTCTCCCCGAACATTTTTGTTTACTTGTGTTTTGTAAGTCCCTTTTTATTTTTCTTTTAATCTAGCATTATATGTGTTCTACTTAAGGCGTATTAGATAGCATGAATGATGTTTATGTTGTTCGCTTAACCGATGTGTTTCAATTGTCTGTGATGTGATTGTGGATGTTGTAGGGTTAGGTTATATACAAGCAATAACATAACAAAACTTCAAATCTGTGATGATGTATTTGCAAAGTTGCTATAGTTATATTTGATTGGGTTCTCATACGCCATAACTGCCACTCAATAGTGTATATTTCGTGTGTTATGATAATAGAATAAAAGTCTGAAATATTGTGATACAAGATAGATATTTGCTGTTCTAATAGACATAAAGGTTAAATTTAGTAAACGCTTTAATTGTACGTTGGGCCGTATGGTCTAATACAAATTAATGTTGAAATCTACTGCTAGGATTAACATTGTGCCGCTTATCAATTATAAAACTGTAAATTGTTCAAAACTGGAACAACCATTTATAATATTTTTTGTAATTTTTTTCTTCATATTTCCCATTTATTTTGTAGTTATGTTATTGAGTTTTAGGTCATAAATTCTACATTTTTGTACCTTTATTTTTCATTATATAATATTGAGTTAGGACTACCACAATATACAATGCACAATAGTTCAATAAAATATTATTAGTAAAGCATTTCGACCACATGTCCTCACTACTATAGCTCCTGTTAAATCATTGCATACTTTAAAGACACCCTGTATAACGCAGATGTGTAAGAATGATGTTGTGTTGTTAAGAGTATTATACGAGTTGTCATATTGCAGGTTTATATATAGATAATTGAAGTTTGCCCGTTTACTGTGGCGTTGTTGTGGCTGACTAATGAGTGATAAATAAGATTTTTTCTTTATGCAATATTTTATTTAATTGCATTTTTTATTTATGAAAAGTGTGTTTGACAATCAAGTATTTTTGTTTCTGTTTAGAAGTGACTTGATTTTAGATTTAACAAATCAATAATTTATATTTTGTACACGTTTTTGAATGGAATATGTAGTTTTTTAGTTATTGCATGTCAATGTTTTTATAGTGTTAGAGTATAAAAATCACCAGCTTGTAATTCTTAGTTTTTATTTTTCACGGCGGTCAAATTCTTACAGATGTCTTTTTTTAACACACATAGAGCTTACGAATATAAAGAGGAAGGATTATATTTTATGATATTTATGCTAGTCTCGAATATCTTATAATTTAAAATGTATTGAAAATTTGATATAAAACCTTGGGCAAATTATTCGCACCGGCAGTGGCGTAGTGTGAATGTGGATTAATGCAGGGGAGGATGAAGTCTCAACAGCGAGTTTTCTTTTTCTTTCAATACTGTTACAGTTGCAGCCTGGAAAGTGTTGGGTAACCTTACAAATTATAATGTGAAGAATTTGGAGTTTTTTTACACACACCAAGTAAAGCAACTGCATATAGGTTACACAACATGAAAATATTACTGGTTTTTTTTACTCTTCACGTTACAATGATTCTTCTTAGATATGCCTATAGAATAAAGAGGTTCTCGTGCATGGGATATGTGAAAACCTCTTACATTTATACATTCATTGTTTTAACACATTAGTAAGAAAGAAAAATAAATTTTTGCAACTAATTATGTTTTCATCAGTTTATAAACTAGCTGATCACCACCGTTTCACCACTTACAAGTTTCGAACCCGTGCAGATGTCCGCACAAAATATATTTCTATTCTCAGAGACCTACAGAAGAATTTCATAAACATCAGTGTAGCCATCTTGGTTGAGTTGGATCGAAAAACACTGACACAATATTTTTGTATATAAGAAAGAACAATTATCCAAAGCTCTTTTATGAATGCCAATTTCAATGGCCAGTCCATGCCTTACCAATGTCCTTGATGTCCAATGGATTAAAATGTGTGAATTGATTAACTTCTTCTTTCTTATCTTTTAGTAAGGGGTAGTACCATGCTGCATTGCAGCGGAATTGGGTCGGCACGACCGGGGAGGTAAGTCTCGCTCACTTGATATCGCTGTAAAGTGACATCTACGGTGTCGCATTTTGTGAGATTAGTGAGCAGCCGATGGCCCATTGGAGGATGGTGAAAAGGAGGGCAACATATTGGCATAGTAGTTATGCCGATGTTCATGGGCGTTGGTAGTTGTCAAAGTGCCTCCGAGCGCTCGTTTGTCACCGTATATTATAAAAAAAACTTCTAGTCTTAGCGTTTTTCTAATATAAGCCAGAGGAGAACAGATGAGCGGTTGGAGGCCCTTTGACGACTACCAACACCCATAGGCATCCGCTTTATGGTTGTCATGAAGGTCCGCTGCCCTACTTTACTCCTCTCCAACAAGTTACCGGACACCGGCTACACACAAACTGCACGAAACGCGACAGCATACTTTACAGTTGTGTCAAAAGGATTAGAGATACCTGCCGGCCTAATTCTGCTGCATATCACACGTTACTAAAATACATACTGTACACTTGTTGCTCTACCAATTTAGTAATCCATTTACTTACTAACTGTGCCCAGACACCTACTCTTGTTATGTGTATAATATCTATTCTTGTAATACTCCATCCATCTTATTGTTGGGATGAAAATATTTTAATGTTATTTCACGTAGTCTATATCTGAACCTCAAGTGAATCCTGTCGGTTTTTGCATGACAGAATAACAATAGTTATATATACCAATTTAGGAATTTCTAAAGGTATGGCTTATGATTGACAAAAATAGTGGTTTCCAATACTTAAACTAAGCATAGTACTCACAAGTCAGATATCTTATGCTATAGAGCTTCCATATAACAGTGACACCGAATGTGCCAGATGTGTAATATAGAAAACTAACTAATACATGCATGAAACACAAGAAAGTGATTCACTATTCTTCTTCTCCTTAGTAGGTTCCGCAATACTGAGGATAGTGACTATATGTCCTGCTCTGTGCTGTATGGTGGTCTGCATATTTTGTAGAGGACCCAGAACATCTCTAATCTGGTCTGACCACCTCATCACAGCACATCGTCTGGCACATTTGCCCTCAATTAACTAACATTAACTACATCATGAATAGAATAAAATGACATAAAGGATATAGTGAATTAGTGAATTTGTGTAGTAACCTCTCGTATTGTGTCTTAAGTATAAGCGAATGTTAGTCATTACAATGAAACTACTTTTACGAATTTTATTACGGTTTATTTAATTATTTATCTAGCCCAAAGTTTCAGAAGCTTTACATCAACCAGGGTCACATTCAGTCCACCTGTGACCATGGTTGCTATAAAACTTTTGATATCTGATCTGATCTGATCTATAAGTAGTTTCATTGTAATAATCTCTCACTTGCAAAGAAAAAAATTCTGTCCAGTTTCCAGTCAGGCTAAACATCAAACAACTTTTGTGATTTAGCATTTTTTTTTTGTTTCTTTTTTTTTCCATTCTATTCCTTTATTAATAAATAAAGGAATGGAATGGAAATTAAGAAGTTTTGTCTATTATATGTTGACTATGCCTGCTGTTGGCATAAAGCTGTAGGTGTGCTCAATCTACAGCCATTATAATGATTTTATCATGCATCTGGTTGCTGTGGTTTATTTATAAGACAACTTGATTTCTAATGTTACAGAGAGATTCCTCTCCAATAGAACTAAATTAAAGTGCTCTTGGACATTAGAGAAGACATTATAAGGTTTGATTTCAATTTGCCAACTAAACAATTTACAAAGATCCTCTATTAACCTAGTTATTAAAGACAGGGCTATTAGAGACATTCAGTTATATTTACGCCACATTTATTTTTCATGTTTGTTTTATGGCATATGTATCAGAATCGCAATTCTCTCTCAAGGAATGAAATAAAGATCATTTGTACCTTCTGTTGAACAATTCATATTTAATATTTATAAAGAACGAAAACAACATTTACTCATTTCTCAATATTGTGGGATTAACATCATAGTTTGTTGTTTTGATATAAATATTCCACCACCGACCCATGAACCCAACATCAATTATCCTTGAGAGTGAGTTCAAATATGTAGGCTGCATATAAGAACATTGTGCTTTAAATAAATCACATTCCGTGTTTACATCTGTGGTATACATAAATGATATAATCCCCAAATTACGGTGGTGAATATTCCCTTCGTTGTAGCATTGCTGTAATAATCTTAGATGCTCAATAGATTTTGGGTTTCTGCAGTCATCACTAACAAGTATTGCATCATTGGTGATATTCTTCATGCAATCTTTAAAGTCTATCTCATCAGGGGTATTATTGGCCAATGCAGACAAAATAATAACTCCAGTTGTATATTTGAGTGCTTTTCGTGGATCATCTTGGATATCTGTGCGTAGATCTTGTAACATTTGACGGTAGTCAATAAATAAATTTTTCCAATAATTCGCCCATTTTTCGACTATAGTACCTTTAAATTTCTCTGGAAGTTTAATTTTATTTTGAAGGTTAGTTATCGTGTAGGTTACTCTCGAAATATTTCTTAACATTTTATTTCGTTATAATTATAAAACGACTTGAACTGTTATCAATAAGCTCACTGTTTTTTTAAATACGTTAACATTTTTGTTAAAATTATAATTCGAGTAGATTTAACCCAAAACAAGAGCTTATTTTTTTTATTATATCATCAGCTGATGTTACAAATCCGTTCTGTCAGCTGTCATACAGACGGCGTAGGTAGGGACAGTACCATAGATATAATATAGATAGAGCGATTGATAAGTATCCGAAACGACAAAGAAACTTTAATAATCTATTTTCAACAATTTTATTTTTCGTAGTTTCCTTCTACCTCGATGCATTTAGTCCAGCGCTTCTGTAATGCCGTTACACCATTTTGATAAAATGTTTTCTCTAACCCCTCAAAATACTCGTCCACGGCGACAATAACTTCATAATTTGATGAAAATCTTCGGCCACCTAACCATTTCTTGAGATTCAGGAATGAGTAGAAGTCGCACGGGGTCTGATCTGGGGAATAGAGTGGATGCGGCAACAATTCGAACCTCAATTCATGGAGTTTGGCAAATGCAACCCTTGACGAGTGCACGGGTGCGTAGTCGTGGATGAAATAAAACTTTCCTTTTGGCTAAATGAGGCAGTTTCTTTTGGATTTCTTAACGAAATTTTTGCAGCAAGCTTGCATAACACTCCATCGCGGGACTCATCGCGCGCAAAGCTTTTTCATTCGCAAACGTTGTTGTAAAATGTTAAAAACGCGTTCAGTGGAAATGCTTACCATTTCTGCTATCAGCCGCAACTTTAAACGCCGATCATTCAAATCGTTTTTTTTTTTTTACATTTTTGATCATGTCCGGATTCGTGACTTCTCTTGGACGGTCAGTCCTGTTGGCGTCTTCGCAGCTCTGTCTCCCACGTTTCAAATCAGTTATACAGGTGTGAATTGTACTAAATGCAGAATCAGTATTACCTAAAACACTGTCTAGCTTGACTTTAATCTGGGTTGCTGTTTTCCCTTGTGAAACGTAAGGCTTTATCACCGCACGAATCTCATTTCTTTCCATTGTTAAGAAAATTTGCGGCAGAGAAAGTTCGAGGTCCCCTCACACAAATTATATCAAATATATATTCAATCAGCCTGGTACAAACTGTCCCTCTTGTTAACAGAGATATTACATGACACAATAATTAAACAAATTGATTCCCAAATAAATAACGATCCCAAAAAAACAATATAACGATTAAAATACATAAATTAAAAATGCGTCGCGAATATTTATCTGCGTAATGCGCATGCGAGACAAAGATAGTAATTTATATCTCATATTCTTTCCCTATTCACCAACACGGACACTTGCTGTCATAAAATGATAAATAAGCCCACTATTGATTGAGTGGTTTAAGATGTTTCTAAAGTAGTGTACTACTGCGATAGGCCCCTATCCTATAGAGGTAATTTAGGAAGGAAGGCCATATGCGGACCTGTGACGAGTGTCGGCGTTGGTTAACAGAGAAGGAGATGAGGATGTATTACTATTTTTGTATGTAATCTCGCAGGCGCATCGAGCAAAGTGAAATTAATGAAAAGAGATAGGGGACCTGATTAGGGTGGCTTTCTTACTCTATCCTTTTCATCTCTTGGGATAGGGTTTACCCAAAATTTAATAGTATATACACAACATTCGTTTTCTCTTTGGACTTTGACGTACGCGGTTAAGCCAGGCTTTCCTTCTATATCTATATTACCACTTTGAGCATAGAACTATTTCTACGAAGAATTATTTCTATGATTTCCAGCAGTAACTATGAATTGTTGAATAGAAAACCGGCCAAGTGTGGTTCTGGTCACTCGCGGAGAGAGTTCGGTACTATGCTTTATCTAAAAGCCAAACACACTTACTTAATTTGAATTCTAATACAAATCCTCAAAATTTTGCATGGAAAGACTTAACTTTCTTTGAGTGTTGACTATGACCTCCATAGGAAAAGTTGTTTTCGAGTAAAATACAATTGTACAGACAGTACAGGGCAATCTACGGACGGCGCGAAGAATCTATGTACATGGCTGTTGTAAAAACGGAACCTATTCTGTGCGTGTCGCGACTCATACTTGGCCGGTTTTTGTTTTGTAACATGAGAGAATGTCGCCACCGGTCTTGGATGGACTTCAATGGTGTATGGGACTCATGGCACGTGTTTGTACTGAATACCCACTCAACCCACACCCCCACTGGTCAAAAGTGTCTTCTCCTTTTCTCTTTTGTCCCTTCTTCTGATAGCAGGGATAGAAGGAGCAGACTCGTCTGCTTGCTTTTGATTTTGCAGGTACTCGTTTGAGTGAGCTTATGTAATAAACATTGCATGTAACTGGGCAATAAAGATCTGCGTGTCATCTATACATGACCTTAACGTGACTGCAATCTATATATCTATTAGCACATTTTTATGATTTTATCTTTATACTATTATTGCAGTGTTACATTCCAACGTAACAACTAAAGAGAGCTTAATCAAGATCTCATGATTCGGGCCTACTGATACGTGTCTACAACACGTGGTCGATTCGTATTATGGGCAATTAATATAGTTTTATCTCACATCTTTCTTGTTTGACACAGGAAATGTTTGCATTGTCATGGCTTGCGTTTAGATGATTGCGTATAGCAAATTACGCACCAAGCACTATAAAGATGGGAATTGTCACAGACCAGGCATGTTTGCTTTAAGCCACGATGAGTTATCAATACGTCTTAATGTTTTTAACAGCCTATCTGGCTTATAGTTACGCCTACGAAGTACCACTAAGTTTTAATAATGATGAGACCGATGTGTCTTATGACATGCCTCTAGAACGGGTACGTAGTTATTTACCTATTACACTTAACAGAAGCCGTTCCTTGGTTGGCATTTCTCTCGGTAGTTGAGGCGTTCCAAAGATTACTCCCAATTTTTTTTCATTTCATCATTATTATCATCACAGTATAGCTACACTGTCACATATTCGTCATCACATAATTCATTTTTATTAAAAATCTAAATTTGTTCTTTTGAGCATATAATAACAAACAAGCAGTCCAGTCAATTCTCAAAAAAACGGCAAATCCGATGTGTTGTCATTATTCTTCCACCCCTCAGTAAGCAACCGAACATTCTCATATTCCACGACAGCATATCTGTTAGGTACGTGAAGTACCTAACAGTATGTATTATGGAAACGAGTAGTTGACAAACTTAAGAAACGTCGCCTCATTGAAAGTAAGGTACCCCATTCTATGCACAAATTCCTAATAAGGACTATAATCATTATTTAACAGAGCATGCTAGCCTAATTTTCATATTTCTAGATCAAACGACAAAATATGCCACAACCACCAACAATACCAACACCACCTTCTATGGCGTCAGCACCTGAGATGCCTTCACCACCCCAGATGGCAGAACATTTTACACGCAAGAGAAGGGAAGCCAGAGGAGGAGGTTCTTTGCCTACAAAGAAAGGATAGTATTTATAAATTAAGAATTTCGATACCTCGATCGGACATGCTTTACTACACATACATACCTATACTATTATGTAAAATATAATTATATTTCTTCAAGCATCCAGTAAGAAGTTTTATTTTAATCTGTTTATCTTCTATTGACACGTGTAGGTATACATATATTTCACAATATACGTTTGTTTGCTGCAATGTATTCGACTAGGGCTGCTAAGTATGATGCACCCTGTACAGCCTAGAAGAATCTTTTCTAGATAGACCGTGCAGCAGCATGACTAGGCAACAGCGTTGAGAGGGACGGACCTCTCGCACTCGAGCTGACGATGCACGGAAGTGCGGTTAGGGCCATCCGCCTCTGCGCAACTTATGCCGCTTAAACTAACTGTGGTCAGAAGTCAGTGCCGCAAAAGTGGGCTGACACAACAAATTAGATCAACCCCCTCCACGTCTGGGCGATGCAATGCGCCTGCCCATTCTAGGGGCTGTTTTAGATTTTGGTATCAGACCCCTGTCGGATGGGTTCGCAGGACTTGCCAGTTGTGCCCTATTGTTAACAGATCTGGAGCACCTCAATATGGTGGCCGATAACAACCGCGGGGTTTTAGCGGTTATTCGGTTCAGCAGCAAGTACTCCATACCCTTGTATCCCACCCAATACTAATGGCAGTGCACAAATAAAAAAATGCAAACAACGTGGAGAGATCAAGACTAAGAGTCTTACATCCAAATAATATTATTATGTCGTTATGGCTTTGGATGTATTTTACCCGATTCTTAACTACGCGTCGTGAATTTCAGCAGAACAGCGAGCCTATTGCAGTTGAGACACAAAGTTAGAACGAGGCCCCTTACCTCAACATGAATAAGATTAAGTGTTAGAACAAATTATATTTCAATCAGAAACCGAAGCCGTTTGGAACATTCCATCGTCTATATTCTTCTATTATGTGGAGAATAAATATGTTACACAGATGAAACCGCAGAGCGCTGCTAGTAGAATAGTTATATCTTATTATGTAACCTACTCATAGTGAAAAACTCTTTTTAAGTTACAAAAATTTTGTACGCTGCGCTCTAGAGACAATTAAAACATTATCAAATTATACAATTCGATTCTTCAATGAGTAAAATTTTACGAAACATTCATCACTTCTATAAATCAATCAATTTCATCTTTAAAAAAATATGTATTATTAATGTATGTGAGTATTAATTCACCTTAAAGGTATATGGGCCTAAAAATCGAATACTATCTACCTACAAAATACGTATTGTAGTTACTAGTTAGTGTCATATTGGCAAATAATATTTTATAGGCTCCATTGTAACAAAAAAGTGTAATTTGTTTCAACTACCCCCACATGACATATTATTCCGTTACAAATTTTGGGATTTTTTAGTATTTTAAGTAGTAGTTTAACCAATTAAGTCATAAATTAATCGTTACAGAATTTTATCGGAAGAGGTCAATAACGTTTTGTGCTACAATGGAAACACCAATAGTATTAGCTTCAGCTGGAAAAGCCTTAAAATATACCAAAAGATTTGGTCGTGGTGTGCCTGTAATAATTGAAGCCTATAGTAAAAAATGTATTTGTCGACGAGAAAAAACATTGGTATTTTGCAGATCATGTGGCTATTTTTGTCATGGACGTGTTCGCATAGCGTGTGCTAAACATCCCCGAGTAAGATTGTTTAATAATTTTACCTAAATTGTATACTGTTAGAAAGACTTTTTTCTGTGGAGATATTTTCGATAGGTTTGAACTCTGAGACATAAAGTATATTATTTCAACTTTTTATTGTCTCCCGGATTCGCACACGGGTGAAAAGGCGGGGGCGCAGCTCTAAATAATATAAAGTCAAGTACTATGCCATAATATTAAATCTAATTTAGCGTAGCTATTTTTTCTGCAGCGGCCTTTGCATAATAATGTAATCTAATTAGTGTAGATTAACATTATTATTCTAAGATTATACTGTACACCAATTTGGAAAATTTCAGAGAAGCTATTGCCCGATCATTTTATATACTGCAAGACAAAGTGGCCAATATTTTATTTGCAGCCATACTGGTCAGGGCACAGAGTTTGGTACAATTTTGTAAGTTGTTATTGTCCAATAAATTTGTTCCCGATGTCAGGTTTAGCAATAAGATTTCTTGATTTGTCTTCCTAATAAATCATCATTAGTCCTTATCACTGCTGCAAAAATATTGCTTTCACTGCCTACATACTTGTCTTATTTTATATATTATAGCTTTATTTTATACAGTATAAAAATGTATGTGTTTACAGAGAGAAGCTTATAGCTATAATTGGATACACCCCTGGATCACCAGGTATTTTATTGATTATTAATTTTGATATGTTCTATTCACAGGTGACATTTTTGTTTGATTTAACTGAGTGTCCTAGGTGTCTATCATCAGTTAATCTGGACGAACAAATTGGAAATTGACTTTCACTATTGTTACTTGTTGAAATTTAGAAGATTTATTTTTAGTTATTATTTGAAATAGTTTATTAGGATAAGTGGTTCAAACTATAAACTTCGTGATACACACGCTAGTCACAATACATAAAATATTACAAGTTTTATAGTTAAAACTTATGTTATTTAGAGTGTATTGTTTTTGTGATAACAGGATGTGAGCATGGTGATGGCTTGTGTTTCTATATTCTCTAAGTATTGTTATTAGGCTAAGAAAGTAAAATAAATGCAACATTTATTGAACATGTTTAACTTTTATTCTAATGACTTAACTTTTTTGTAATACTTGTGTTATTGAAGTCTTCAACAATGGCATGCATATGTTAATAACAAGAAGGATAAACCACTCATTTCCTACATGAAATACCACAGTCAGTGATAGTAGTGTAGCCAAAAATTGTGTGGAGATGCAGCTTGATATGCAGATCCTTCAAAAATAATATAAGACTGAGAATTAATCAATAGTTAAATTTTTATTACAAGTCTAAATTTATTTGTTCATTTTGTTGTAATGAACTATTACTGAATTTTGAAATCCACATATAACATATAATAAATTATATCATTCCTCATAATTATAATTGACTTAATTCTTGATAAGTGATCAAGAATTAAGTCAAATGATATCTATTATAGGGTTTTTCTTGTTGTATATGGGGGCATAGAAATATTGCATTTTATGACCAATGCTCAAGGATAACACATATGCATGATAACTATGTGGATGACATAGTTATCATTCATATGTGTTGCCTTACTTCCTTCTCCATCAAGGAGTCACTGGAAAGTTGCAATCCACACTTAACACTAAGCTTAGCTGTCACTTTGCAGTGGTCTCATGTGAGCAAGAGGTTTCTTTCTGGCGATGTGAATTCAATTCAATGCTACAGTGCAGCATGTCACTGCCTGTTAGTTCCAACTAGTCATAAGTTCATTTTGTAGTAAATCAAGATACTATAGCAAATTTAATTGTACAGGATAGACATTAAAACTTCACTTTCTGCCCTCTTTGGGAAATACCTTTTATTCTAAGTTGTCACAGTTTTAAATTCATAATATATATGACTTTAAGTTTTGTTTCTTAACTTATTGTACTAAACATATCATAAATGTGAAGGTTTATAAATATTATTGATTTCAAAGAAGTTAGGCAAAGATAATATACCAAAATATGGAACAACTTAAAAAATATGGTGCATTTGGGAGGACATTTTAGATGGGGCATTCTGGTTAGGATTTAGGGATAAGTGTAAATAATTAAAAAAAATATTCTATATATATATATATTTATATATATATATACAAACTAATATACCTACTTAACAGTTGCTGGGAAATTTATAATGAAATCATATAGAAAACCAGCTAGGAACATCTGGTCTGTCTTTGTTACGGTCAACATAGTTTTTGAATGTTTTTTTAGCTTCATCTAAAGATTTTAAATCATCATCGAGATCACCTTTTTTCTTTTCAAAAATATCAGGAAAGTCAAATGTCATTGTTTTAGGCTACAAAAAAAGAGTAAGTTAACATAAATATTATATATATATATGCATCATGTGGAGTACACACTATACTTAAAAAATATCTTACCAAAACAACATAGGCATGTTTAATATCATCATCTTTGATAATGTAGCCCTTGCCAGCGTCTTTTCGGAATTTACCCAATGCAATTCTTGTTCTAACATCAACTATGGGTACATTATATATTTTCTCTAAATAATTTTTAACATCATACTTTGTCATTTCTATAGAGCAGTGAAAGTGGACTATATTTGGCAACTGCTTTTCGTGTGGTCGTACTAGTTTCATCCAGAAGTTAGGTAAAAATACTCTTAGTTGTGGATTACCCCTTTGATAAATTGGATACCTAAAATTAGTTATATACAGAGTAAAGTAAAAATGTATGTAGTAATTTCCTACTTTTAGGTACAGATTATGTATATTAATATAAAAAGAATATAGTCATTAATATTAATGAACCACCAACTTTGAATTAATGATAACCTGAAAAAGATGAAGATGAGCAAGAGAATCTTAGACATTAGACACCTCAATCAATTCCAGTCAATTCAAAATTTAACTTAGTAAAAATTTAAGTGTATAGAATTTAGGTTATTTGCCATTATCAATTAGAATTTGTACATACAAAATTAAAGCAGTAATTTTAACCACATCCTAAGTTGGCAGAAAGATTCAATAAAGCAAGTCAAAGAAAAGTTATGAGTTATAACACGGAAGTTTTTTTAAAAGAGGATAATTACCAACGTGTGGACATTGTATTTTATTTAAAAATTTCAATTTAAATACTAAATATTTATTTTGGTTTCCTATGCTGACTGACACTTGACAGCCACACTGGTTACTGACAGATCTACAGGGGTGATAAGCGACATCTATAGTGAGACTGTCAGCTACACCACACGCACGGTGTGTGTGTTAGAAAAATATTGTTTTTGAATGCCTTGTTATAATGTACACCTAAAGATTTTATTTTTGACGGTGAATGCGACATAATTCTTAGTATTGAATATGACTCTAAAGTCATTATTTTTACTTTTTGTACACATACAAGCTATTTTAAGAACCACCGTACAAAATCATAGAGATTCAGTACTCGATTCTGATCCGAAATATGCAAAAGTGTACCTATCTATGACTTCGTTACGAATTCTATCGGACAAAGAAACACCCAACATAGCATGTTCAATAGCCCACTGAGCTTCCGCGAACCTGCGAACCAATACTAAATTGAGGCCATGTTTCGGCCCCGTAGGTCAACACGGGGAGAACGCGTTGGTCAAGACTTGTCTTCAAGCTCTGCGGTATAGGCGACGTGAGAAAGCACAGCTTAGATTTGTAAGCACAGGTTAGAGCTCAATTAATAATAAATAAATCATAAACACGGCTTTTGCTGATTTGTAGCGGAAGAGGGGGGGGGGGTAAAGAGGCTGGCCTCCTCAGTTAAGCCGCACATTAAACGAGCTCAATTATCCTTTATCCACGACTCCGCAATTTAAACGGCATCGTGCGTGCGCCATTCCACCAGCGTGGGGAGGGGGCCGCTTCCCCCTTTTTTATCCGAAAAATAGTTACTTAGGGTACGCCCACAATCAACCCGGTACATCTCTTCCCATCTGCTGGAAAAGAGGGTGTCTCTCCCCCTATCGTCTCCCTGAACCTGAAGACACAAAAGTCTTCGTTAGTCAGTCAAACTGTTGAGGCTCTTCAAAGCGCCACCAACCAGTAGATGTGTGAAAGTGAGGAAGCTTCTGGAATGCTGCTAAATATATTATAATGTCATCTATCCCCAATACCACCTTCTAAAACATGATTTAGATATATTTAACTGAACTTTGCTTAGGTTATTAAATTGTTGACCGATTCGCTCTTTAACTGCTAATTTTAGAATACTTGAATTATGATGATATTTATATTGCAATGTCTTACGAACTTACTATGTAGTTAAGCGAGCTTGATTGTTAATAAAGATATGGATACACATTGTTACAAATAATCTGAGAACCTGTAATTGGCTTTAAATTTATTTACTCTGTATTTATAAGTGTTGTAAGCTGTTGGTAATATATTTTATTTATATTTTTTTTTCAAGATACACATAATTTTACCACATCTAAATACTAATAACAGAACTGTATAAACTGTTTATTTCGTTGCCGACATGTAGCATCTCTAGTCATCACTAAATCGTCGTGTACGCGTCAAGGAAAAAAACGAATAATGATAACAGAATAAGCGGGAGTTCAAAGACTAAGATGCAGTTGGCTCATAAGCTCTGGATATAGAGTTTTGACAGGAGCTTTCAACTTATCTCATTACTCTATTTCCAGCTGTTAAAACCATTGATTGATAAACGATAGAAAACGGCCGTAAACATATTCATAACATATATTTTTAATTAATTGTTTGGTTATTATTTTTGATATAGTTTATGGTATAGATTTAAAAACCACTGTGTCTCATGACTTTGTATCGTCTAAATAAAATATAAAATAAAATATTTGTCCATACGGTATATTATTATTTAAAAAGGAAAATTTATGTTGCGGTAATCAGAGAAGCTTTCACGGTAGCACGAGTGCCGACATTCTTTAATTGAGAGTAAGATTATTTGAGTGTTAATATGTACACTTTTATAGAGGTTTATTTAGTATAGGGGAAAAACGAGCAATCAGAGCCACCTGACGACTACTGACACCCATAGCCAGCCACATAGTTGTCATGCAATAGCGCGCCAATGGAGCACCGGCTATCCTTCAACCGCGCGAAAAGACTGAATCATGATGTAAGCGAGACTTACCTCCCTGGTTCTTACTAAACATACAACGTGGAAATATGAGATTTTATTGGCCGTATTATTTTGTACAAACAAATTATTATTATACATCTACTTTAAATTAAGAGGAGTAAATGTAAGACGCTGTAGCGAAACGAAATTACCACATTCATTAGTAGGCAAAAAGGCGTTAAGCGTGGCATAGATTTTACGTAAATTAGAATTCAAATATAGTTTAATAAATAAAAGAGGAGGTAGATTTTCTCTGTTTGCAATTAATTTTTAGGCCAACGTTTACGCCTGTGGTAATATGATAAAAAAACGATGTAATTTTCTAGATGACACTTGACAATTGACAGTTAGTTGTAAAAATGGCGGTGGCCTTGTCACCAGATCAGGAATCGGTGAGTGTAAATTAAAATTAAATTACTATTGAAACTAACTTAGTTACATTTCATAGAATATTACTAATATTTTTGAAAGAAATATACAATTTTATGTACTTTGGATACATCATATCATGATAAATATTCCCGTTGTTTTCCTTTCCATGTCATCAGTGTTTGTTTTGATTTGAAGCACTTGCGGGGTACATCAGATATAATGTTTTTATAGTAAACAATGGATATACAATAATGTTGTATATTAAAGAGTTGTTTTCTGCTCGTTAGGAGGTTTAGACTAAGGTTTATGTTACATAAACCATTAGAATCTTTAAAAAATAATCTTTTTCGTTCCTTACGACCGCATCACAAGTCATAGCACTGTTAATTAATATACTTTGTATTTTTATTGAACGTAAATTTGTATTATTTAAGTCGTATTTACACTGCTATTTGTATTAAAATGTTAAATATAGTGTTGTTACGATTTGTTTATCAAAAGTAAACATAGTATCCGTTTTTCTGCTAATGCCTTAATGTATAATCATAAAAAAATTACAGATAAGTTTATTAATTTTCTCTGAAACCGCCATTATGTAGTTGTGGCATTGTGCTACATTTCACATGCTCACCATATAGTATATAATAACATAGTTCTTACAGTATTAGAATGATTGTTATGTAAATGATAATATAAATAAATTTAGGTCTTTGAGACCGACATGCTTTGACCAATTATTGGGCTGTACAGGTCTAGGTCTGTGTTGGTGGGATGATGATTAAATAATGATATATTTAAATAGTATAAGTGCATTAAAAATGTGCAAGAAAATATTTTTAATTACAAAATGACTTATAAATTCAGTATTAAATATTTAGGTATGACATAGAAATGTAATTAGTAGAATCCCGTTATAATGGCTGCTCTGGGACTGGCAATATTATTTCACACTGACAGGAATGTTTAACTAAATATACTAACAAAAGAATTTTACAAACGTGACCATTAAATCCCTAGATGAGCGCATTCCTCCCAACAAACTGACTCTTCAGCTTTACAATATTAGTATAGACAAACCATGTTTTTTTTAAAATAAAAGTATTTTTTTAGTATTTTATTTTGATTTTTAAATCTCATCCTTTAACTATCATTGTAAAGTGTCCTTGATTGTACATAAAAATATTTTTTGTACAATATAATATGTAAGGTTTATACTAATGATCTTAAGAACTTAAGTTTATTTTACAAAACAGATTTTATATATAAGAAGTGCATAACTCATACATATTAATTTGTTAAGTCTATTATTTTCCTTTTTTTATTTCCTTACATGCACAATTTTAAGTTACTTTTACACAGAACCGAACTGAACTGTAGATTGTTTTGAAACACTGACTCTGAATCTTGGTATTTTTGTTAATCAATGGTCACCAAGGAAGATTTTTAATTCTTCAAACAGCCCACCTCTTGATTTTGTAAATCTGTGACTTCACTAAGCTCACTTTATTAAGTAGTGTGTATATGGCTGTGTGATTGATCATGTAACAACTCTCACTCATTTAAAATTTTCAGAACATGTTGAAGGCGGATCTACGTCTTAGTTTAGAAACCGTGAATAGGGCAGGTATCAAAATTATTACTAAGACATCATTTCCAAGACTCTTGTACTTTACCGTTTCTGTTTTGTGCTTTACAACTTTCTGACGTGTCTGAAGTAAGCCTAAAATATACAAAAGAGCTTGTATACTAAAAACTTACCAAATTAATTAATTATCATTTGGATTTGCTAAATGTAAATCAAAATCTATGATTTCATTCATCTAGCTTGACCCTTCACAATTCAATTTGTTTCCGAATCACTAGGCTTTCCTAATAATATTAGTATGACACATGAGCTTTATATTATGCGAGCATAGATAAAACACTAAATCAGTCCATTACACAGCTTAATGTATGTAGTTTTAGAATATTTAGATAACAACACCACAAGTAACCAAGTCGGTCTGTATGCAGTGCGCATAAGAGCACACACCCATAGTTTTCTTTGTTGATATTATAACAAAAAATACGATTTCAGCCCATCGTATTTTCGTATAGAAGGACAAACGAGCAGTTACAGCCTTTTGATAACTACCGACGTTCATAAACATCCGCATAATAGTCCGTAATTTACGCCGCTATAATGTGAGTGAGAGGTACCTCCTCGGTTTGTTTTTGTCTCTACCTCTTACTAAAATAACACTGCTGGTCATCAAGACCAATTATAGACCAAGTGCTGGCCATAGACGTATAATCAACACCAAGCTAACCTGATCTCCTCCTGATTAAATAGCTCAACAGTAATAATATACGAGTTGTTCAACCGTGTCGTACAATTTATTTAAGTAGCGAAATTGTATCAATTTTGTATGATTTTTCTTGATGAGGTAATTTGCACATGAACTTGATATGTGGGAATGGAAACAGTCGCTATAAATCTGGATAACTGTACGTAGGGTTGCCAAATGCTACGTCAGTCGGACGGTCCAGGTTTACTCCGCACTAGCAGCGCTTCGCGCTTTCACTTGCGTTACTTCTACTCGATGCCACAAGCAATGGGTCCGCCTATTGCATGTGGCATCATGGTATATAATTTATAATCTTCCTCATGAATGTATCAATCATACGGTAAAATATTTTTTTCAAGTCCGAGTTTAAGTTGCAAAGATTAGGACGTAACAAACAAATAAACATCTTTCAGCTTTATTCTATATAGACGTAGATTATCAACAATAATACAATATTACAATCTGGAATAAAAACTGTCGCGATGAAACAGATATTGAATATAATTTATTTATAAATCGATCAATAGATCGACGCAACTTTCCATTCGAGTACCGAGCACATGTGACATAAGTATTTATTTAAATGCAAAATGTGATATCTTTTGGAACTTTTAATACAATTAAAACAATGTGTTTTTGGTCATAATTTAAAAGTCGAAGTAGATAGATGGATGGAATGGACCCGTCATGAATGACCCGAGGAGGTACCTCTCGATCATACGATGTGGACTTGAAATGAGCTCTGTCTTATTCCAGTATTCACAACATATATATCTTGATCAGCTAGGGGCATAAATATCCTACATCCTGGAGTTAAACAATTGTATTGGGCGACTATGCCATGATGTTAGTTAATTAGTAATTATAATTACTATCGGGGTGCATCTCTATCATCTGTGGGAGAGCGGCCGGTTCCCCTTTCGACTCCAAATCTGGGCAAGTCACCCTACGAATACTCGTAGTGTTCTGATGAAGCTGTATTGGGCTTCTCGCGACCACATGTTAAATTCAGGTCCAAAAAATGCGGGTGACTGTTTAGCCACCAATACCGGTTATGGATACCGATCAGATCAATGATGGTCGAATTACATTGTGTTATAATAGACCGTATTACGAGAAACGTTGCGTCATTCTTCCGCTAACATTTTTTTTGCGCAGGTGATTGCGTTTCGTGGAAGCGTTTATGGCACCTAAGTCGTGCAGGGAAAATTCCACGAACATGGCAACACCTATGAATTGTTTGAGGGTTAGTACCATACCTTAGTAGTAGTAGGTACGTTTTGTCATTCCAAATCAACATGATAGACAACATAACATTTTTAATACGTGAGCACCATGCTGATTTGCCGCCAAATTGGACTAACGACCGGAGGTACCTCTCGAGCTCATGGAACTGTCGTAAAATTACAGCAACACAGTCTCGTTTCGCTCAATTTGCGAGCTTTCGATGGCACATTGGAGGGTATAATCATCCAATGGCCCCGACTGCTCGTTCCCCCCCCCCCCTTATACTTTAATGAAAAAAATGTCTACAGATTGATGCTGTGGTTACGCTAGAAGTTGCGGTTTTGAAGGATGTCTCGGTTATGTCAGACTGTAGTGTTTGGCTTTTTTGTTTAGTATCTATAAGCCTCTTGAAAACATCCTACCACAAGTCCACGGATTTTTATTGGCGCCAGAAGTCACTTTAATGGTTTGACGACTCGTTTGCGCTTTATATGAAAGTGTTGTTTTTGGTGTGAATTATATATAAATGAAATGTAATAAAAAACTACGTTTGTTATTCATTGAATCTGTAGGCGATGTAGCATTTTCATTAATTAATGGTTTCAGCGAGTGTCTGGAAATAGAACACCGCCTACAGACTAAAACTAACGGCCGCGGTTTTCCGTATACTGTGAATTCTTTGCTTTATTTACTTCAGCCACCATATTTTAGTACTTAGAAAGCAGATGCTTTCTAGGTACTAAAATATTTTACCTTGCTAGCCTTAGAAACTAGATAGTTTTAAAGACTAGCAAGGATGAGCAGATTCGTAAAGCATGGACAGAACAATTTTTTATTTTAATTTAGAGACATATCTTTAACAATACTCACTTTGGTTCAAAACTGTATCATTTTACTACCTGTTGCGTGACTTCCACGTGGTTATGGAGGTGTACATTACTTTAAAGTTGTATTTTTCCTTAAACCGACCCTGCTTTATCTGTTTAGTACATACTATCAACTCGAATTATAAAAAATCCCGTCTCAGTGAGCACCTATGACCTAATAAAGATGCGTCTGCAAAATTTGGCTCTTGTCACTTCAGATCTTGTCCCTTTTGTGTCAATTTTCGGAACTCTTAACACTTGTAGATTCAAAAGATTCCGTGATGAGCAAGTGAGTGAGTGTGTGGCCTTTTCCTACTATCCACTGGTTGGCCGTAACGGGTGTACTACGGGTCGATAAGTTTTATAGTTTTCTTGTTTTGCGACAAGGCTCAAAGTAACCTATATATAATTTGAGTACTATAGTCACCAAATAGGATTTCTCCATGGTGGCTCGCTCGCAGAACATGGTTTTCTCAAGTACTCATTGGTTTTTTTTAATTTTTATTTGGGGAAATGCATTTACGCACTGCCATCTCGGACCTAAGCGGGATCCGATGGGTGTGTGGGACTCCCGGCTTACCAAATACCCACTAAAACCCCGCGGATGCCATCGGCCGCCTATACTGAGACACCCCGGATGTATCAGCTACAGGGCAACTCGGCGACAGGCCAGCCCCTTCTGAGGTGTGGTCCACCTCTCCAAAAAGGAGGGTGATCCGACAACCTACATCAGCCCCCTCCACCATCAAGAACGTACAGTGTCAGATTCCCATCTGACCCTGGGTCCCATCTAAGGAGGCGGCATAAGTTGCGCGTAGCGCCTTTGCCGAACTCCGACCCGTCGTCTGCGGTACGGACCATTCTCCACCTCCTCACGTACTTTAATAATTCATTAGTACACAATCAACTTCATTAGTACACAATCAACAAGTATTTCAAACACTGGGCTAGGGTCGAACGAGTGGTAGATTTATTTGCTGATGCTTAAAGAATAATTTTTATTTTATACTATTTTCAATAAAAAGCATTTCCATTTAATTTGGAATGAATGTTATGATTATATATAACTTGTTTAGTGTCATTATGTACTATGTTTACATTTTCTTTCCTTACAAAATTCGGAGTGAATTGGAGGGCATTATACAATTAAAATTCAATAATTTTTATTGATTATATAATAATCTGTAGGATTCTCGGGGGAAATTAACTCCAAGGTAAGGCTCAATTTCTATTCGAAAAAGTCTTGCTACGTCTTTTCTTCTTTGAAAACCAATTTTAATGAAACTTCACACAAATGTTTAACCATCGTACACGTCAAATTCGATGTGTAGTGCCATAGGTTAGCGCGTTAAAACAACCAAAAGAAACACTTCAGCCTTATAATAATAACATCTGTGGACTTCATATCACGTTACCCCAGTACTGTGTAAGGATTTGTGTTACAGGTACTAGACAACGCAAATGTATTTCATGTTTTGTAAAAATGGAAGAAATGGTATTTATTGAAGACTAATAAAGTCTTCAATAAACAATTTTTTATTTTAATTCCCTCAATTTTGTACTTTTGATATTGTTTGGAAAACGCCGTTTTTTCTTGTTATTCCTCGTGTTATTGTTTGATAATTGTGTGTGCCCACGTTGTGCCAGTCCACCCACGCTCAGCGTCTCCGAGGGAGTGATCAGTTGAAGGGTGACTCATTTCTACACGAGTATCATCATTCATCATTTTACTTGGCATCCTATATTGTTACACTAGCAGCGGCCCGCGGTTTCATTGCCAAAAGTTATATAAACCTTCCTTGAAGAATTTACTATCTAACAGTAGTTCTTGAGTACAGCGCATTCGACCAAAAAAAAAAACCGCTTTAACTTTATATAGGTGTAATTATGCAGTATGATTTTGATATTATGTGAAGTATTTGACAGTATGATGAAGCAAGTTCTTACATTAGATCTCCCGCTATAAATAAATAATAACTGAATGCTGCTTGAAAATAAATTGGTCACGTGTTTTGGCCATACAATATATTTTGGATAACAAAAAAAAATAGCTTTTAAATCCATTGACATGTAATGAGAAAAAGATATGACTCCGCACATACGTTTCTCTCTGAGACATACACCAACTATTATATTATACGCACAAATTTGCTGCGCAGTTCCAACGCCCCAGGTTTGGGGAAAAAATGTGGTGTTCATTTAGATTAGTGTCAATCAGCCCCCATTGAGTATCTATCATAAGTGAGATAATTAACGTTATGCTAGTTAATTCAATAATCAATACACCTATACAAGCATAGATAATAACCATTTATTATTTCAAGAGCTCACAATTATTAAAGAATACTTTATTAGCGCGCATGTATATCATCTTCGTAATCTGTTTTGTTTGCTTCACGGGGGAATGCCCTTAAGCCCTACCACCAAACCTTGGTGGGAACCGATGAGTGAACGAGTCTCAACTCACGGATTATTCACTAAGATCCAACGATTGCCATCACCCGCCTGTATTGAGTTGCCCCTGATCAGTCAGCAACAGGACACTTCGACGACTCCAGCAAGTCCCTCTTAAGGAACCGGAATCCTCCTAAAAAGGAGCGGAACGATAACTTTTTTTGTTGACGCGGGGAAACGCATTTACGCGCGTTCACTGGCCTTGGGTGGGGTCCAGTGGTGTGCGGGACTCGCGGCACATTATATATCCACAAAAATCACCGCGAGTGCCACCAGTGCCGCCTTTGGTGAGGTGGACCTCGACGGCAAGTCAGCCCCCGAACGAAACGAAAAACCAAAAGCCAGGGACCGACGTCACCTCAACAGATGGGGTTGTCCCACACCACATGGCAACCCCACCAACTTTGGGACAGTGTAATGGGGTGAGGTTCCCATCCTCACCCCTTGCCCCGTGCGCAAAAGCACCGCCACTTTTTGCTCTTTTGTCCCGTCTTCTTATTAGAGGGGTACAAAGAGCGGCACCTCCTCCTGCACTTTAGTCCCCTCTTTCTATAGGAGGGGTACTAAGAGCCGTCAAATCCTCGGTTCAATTGGCTTCGCCCAAGTTGTTTCGGATCACCCCAGGCTACTGAGCCCCACCGCCCCGACGCTTGAACTATGGTGGGGCGGTAACGATAATCTAGACCAACCCAGTGCATTAGGGTCAGATTCTCAATCTGATCCCTGATCGCGGTTAGAGAGGCAGCATTAGTTGGGCGTAGGGCCTTAGCCGCCCTTCCATCAGTCGTCTGCGAGGCGCGCTGTTATTCACCTCACTGGCTCATCCTGTAGCCTCCTTCTGGAACATGACTGTCTCACAGACAGAGTTCATCGCCTCACAGGACTTTCTAGCATCGAGCAGATGACAATAGCGAGGACAGTTCCATCCCTCCAAGCACAGCTGCCAAGTCTTGACACTGCTCAGATTATCTAGGGCATGCTAGGCCGTGTGCTCAACATTGCCACACTCGCGGCATCACGTCTGCGTATCCCGGTGGATCCGGCACAGATAGGACCTAGGCGTCCATACACGGCGAGCATCTGTTGATGCGGTAGGTGAGGGTTTGCGCGCATTCACCGCTCTATAACCGGGCGCAAAGCGTCGGTCGTACGCACGCCGTACGTCGGCTGCGCCAGATCCTTCCCCACCCCTGCTCATCAGCGGCTTCTCTCCTCACCGGCGTACTGTAATCGGTACGGTTTATGTATTGATTGCCCTTACCACTATGACCTCATCGTCTTAACGTCTAAACGACATTCATAGTTACAGAATTAACAACGAGTAACTTATGCTTTGTAATTAATAATTCTATAGATTATTAATACCGCTCTGATCCACGTGGGTTTGCTGCCCACGTACAAGTAATATATCAGTGAAAGCATAGAAGTTAAGCCCTTTCTCCGACTTGGTATTATGTGCTAAGAAAGTGAATTATATATATTAATAAGAAAGTTATTTATACATTAATTACTTCTATAAAATGTTCTAGAGTTAATTAATGTATAAATAACTTTCTTCACAGCTATGCTGTTTAAAGGGTTTGATTCACTATAGCATAATTAGCACAGGCTTTAAATTGAGCTAAGATTTGCTTTGTTTTATTCCAATTTTTAAATAACTGCGCTCGTCTTTAAAGTTACTTCTTGACATGCCCCTCTAAAGAAAGAACAAGTTTGGAATATACTGAAGGTTCTTTTGTAGTACAGAGGGGAAAACGAGCTGTCGGAAGTCGGAATTTTATGATTGACGCCCATAAACATTTGCATAGTGGATATGCAGATACGTTGTATTGTGTCCTCCCCCCTCAATGATCCTCCAAAAAGTTCCTTGACTCCACGGAAAGCTGTCACTTTAAGGAAGTATCATATGAGCGGGAGGTACCTCCTCACTCCTGCTGGCGAAATACTGCTGCAATACAACATGGCATTAAATCTCATTAAAACGTTTTAGATTTTAGTCACGAGTTTCACAGCGGGACGCAGTGTTTATGTATTCCCTCTCGGAACCAAAGTTTTTAGTCAGTAGTGTAATTTGTTTTGTAAACGATACTAAAATCAACATCATAGATTCAAGCAACTGATTAGTAATATTTTTTTGTACATTTACCTGTATACTACAATTACCTTAAGGGGGGTGCTTGAATGCAATAGATTTGTATTCCTTTTAATTTTTTTCTATACATGGTGTTTTGTAAGACACTGTACAAAATCACAGAGCGTATTATGTACTTCTTTTGTGTAATAGAATAGGTAAGTACCTAAAATATGTCGTAATTTATGTTTGAAATTATTACTACACGGTTACCCAGACCGAACGGCCGCTTCTCGCCCGCACAG
>JAFELO010000396.1:449278-481023 GCA_017140195.1 Eumaeus atala | reverse complement strand
AACAATCATCAGGGCACCTCGACGGCTAGTCAGCCCCCTAAGGGACCAACTCCACCTCCACAGATGGGGTTGCCCAGCACTACAGGACAACCCCACCGAATTTGCAATGGGGTGAGGTTCCCATCATCGCCCCTTGCCTCGTGCGCAGAAGCGCCACCTCCTGTCGCTCTTAGATCCCCTCTTATAAGAGGGGTATCGAGAACGATTCCTCCTCCAGATCTTGAAGCCCCCTCTTCTTATAAGAGGGGTGCAAAGATTCGCCTTCGGCTCAATTGGCTTAGCCTGGGTTCACCCCAGGCTACTAAGACCCACCGCCATGACAAGGCTTGAACCATGGTGGGGAGACAGTAATTATCTCATATTATATCTCACTAAAGTCAAGTTACGATAGGGGACTACTTTTTTACGACCTTGTTAATTTTTAACTCTGTAAAGTTGGTGGCAATATTCAAACGTCAATTTTATAATATAGTATTTAACATAAGCTGCTCCCCGCGACGCCTCTACAGACAAAACCACATGTAATAGTTAGTATTTTTATAGCTTATGAGTTACTCTAGTACATAAGCTACAACATTATCAAATTTCATGAAAATCCGTTCAGTAGTTTAGGCGTGATTGTGTGACAAACGTCTTGACATCCACCCATCCATCCATTTCTAAGCAAACTCGGTCGCGTCGTGGACGAAACGAGACCGCTGGGTCTTGTTTCGTCCACCAACGTCATACACTGGTATGTCGTGGTCTTATCCAGTACTTTAAAAATACGTAGTAGTGGTACGTAGCATTACTATAAAGTATTTTTAATGGACGATGACGGATCCTCGTCGGGGGGAGGGGGGCCTCGGACAATAAAATAATAGTTAATTTAGCTAATCTTAAGTAACTATCGTGATGCACCCTTCCCATCTGTGGGAAAGAAGGGAGGTCTGTCCCACAATCTCACCTAAATCTCCTAGTACCGGACTGTATGTTTATATTTTCTAAAATCGAATCCGATTATGCAATTTGTATAATATTTGTTTGTTGTTCCCATTGATTGATCGGCGACGCGTGACTCGGGGGCTGCTACTGTGTAGAGGTCAGTGTACTACTCCTACCGTGAAATGACAGTCGCGTTCCAAAACGTTTGATAACTGCCACATTTGACAGTTGTGTTTTCAATGCGCGCTAATTCAATCGTGTTACATTCGTTCTGAGATAAGTATAGTGAAGTTGATTTGTGCTTGGAACAGTATTTCAATGTGATACCGTAGGGTCGACAAAATGTAACGCCGATTCGATTGAACCTGTTAATACGCGCAATTGTTGTTTATGACCTTATCCAACTGAATAGGCTAAGATCTCAATAAAACTTAAATAAGTATATAGTATTTAGTACATACATACGTGATCAATTCGTTGATAAATAAAAAATAGTATTTGATGACATGAATAAAAACAATCTGTAATGGGTAAATGGAATCTAGCATTGCATAATTTTAGCCAATTGTAAATTAAATTTTACTATTTTACTAATTTCCTAGTGCATTTCTTATTGTTCTATTCTAAATTATTGTATAAGTCTTCTGTGTTGTGATTAAATAAATGTTTTCTTTCTTTCAAATGATCACAATGTGCCTGTAAGATGGACAGGTAAAAACTACTTACTAGTCATATCATTTTGTTAGTAACGAATTACATACTGTCTGACAGACCGGCCGACACTTAGCTATAAACTTAAACACACTTTTTTATTTTTTTTTACTACTACACTAGTTAAAATAAAGATAATTTCGCAAATTTAAAAACATTTTCTACAAATAAAACATTTTTATGATTAATAAACGTTACGTTTAAAAAATATTAACGTCTCGCTTTGGGTTTTTTTCACATCAAAGTATTTTCGTGAATGCTAGGTGGCAGCGCCCCGCGGCATCTGACACTGCAGGGATTTTTCAAACCCGACCAGTAGTTGACCCGTTTCATATTGTCGTTGTCCTCGACGATTTGGTTCTGATGTAACAAGTAAGAAAGAACATAAAAACAACCTTCACCATGTCTCATAGTATAATGTAGATAACTTGGCGTAATACGTGATAGGGTTTAAATTCCTTAATGGTTTATACACTGTGTAAATACCTATTTGGGCGGGCACTGTCAGTTGTGATGCTCCAAGCAACTGATAAATATGAGGAGTCACTGAAAATCAGCGTTGTATCAATATATTAAATCTAATATGAATGCTGAGTGGCCACCTCTGTTGGTCACAATGATATTGTTCCAAGATAATCCAAGTTATTGTGATCAATAAAAACCTTTCTTTCCTTCTTTCTTTCTGATTGAAAGAAAGAAAGAAAGATGGTAAACAAACTTTAAAACAAAAAATGTAAACAAATAAAAAAGGTCTCTCGTTTGTCCAGCTATGTTTAAAAGAAATCTCAATTGTTATTAGTAGCTCTTGGAGAAGTAATTTCTCTACGCATTTTCTTACGGATTGCACTCAGCTATTAACTATGCCAATGGCTGGATTCAGACTCACAACCAATACCCAAAGAATGCATTCCCAACTACTAAGCTTATTGTATACTAGCTGTTGCCGCGACTTCGTCCACACGGCCTACAAGCAAAACCACGTTCAAAGGCTAGTATATTTATTGCTTGTGCTTAAGTTAGTATATTGCAAAGTTTCACCAAATCCGTTCAGCAGTTTTGGCGTGGTTGAGTAACAAACATCCATAAATCCATACGAAGTTTCTCATTTATGATACAAGTAAGATTGGTCTATTGAGAAATGATACATTTGAATACGATATCATAGGATCGAAGCTATGTTTGTTTTTAATAGACATGTAGTGCCAACAGTACCACGCTTTTCCATAAAATATATCCCAAAGGCTTTTTTTTTCGGGATACACACAATTTTTGTATTAATCCCGTAGTGCCTCAGGGAGCACGTCGTCGGTCCTGCGCCTGTTTTTTCTCTCCGGTCGGTCATCGGAATAGGGGATTGAGGGAACAGGGAGTGCACTTTTTGTACATTATTATACGTTACGCGCTGTTGGCTCATCTCTATAGAGATGGACGCCGTGGCTGAAATTCGGCAAGAACGATATTATTATCATTATAAACTATACCTGTACCAAACACTCACCAAATCTGTTCAGTAGTTCACCCGAAAGAATAAACGTACATACATTTAGCATTTATAATATTAGTATAGATTGGAAAGCAAAACTGCCGCACGCAGGGTCATACGAGCGCACGGGCCGTCCCCACAGGATATACATCCCGGAAGAATTAGCCCGGCCCGTCGGTGGGTATTGGCGTCCCATATATAGAATGCGGCCCGCTTCATACGCCTGTCATTTCCGACAGATTAATTATTTTCGTATTAATAAATAGAAACATTTTTATTGAAAATGCAAGCAATATGTCAGTAATAAAACCGATCTGTGCACACGTTGTGTACCTCCCAATATCTTAATACTGGAATGCATCGTGGTCTACCAATAGGTTTGTACAACCAGGGCGCGAATTCCGGTTCGTATCAAAACTGCTTTTGGGATTTTTCAATTTAGTCACACATATGCATACAGGTCAGTAAGTAGGTGCCTCAGCGCCGTGTCTCTAAAATATTTTCGACGTTGCTTTTCCGTCTGTTTTCTCTGAGACAATAATCGCCAATTTTGTATAATAAAAACTGTAACAATTTTTACGTTCTTTAATATTAAGAGAAAACAGGGAATAGAAAAGGAACATGACCCTCGCTGCGATAGCGTATAAATTAATTAAAAAGTTGCTAGTTGACTTGTTGTTCGTAACAGATCAACTAAGTTTCAACCAGCCAATCAGGGTCTTGTATAATTTTAAGAAACTTTTTATTTGTGTTTTTAACTCAAATAATGAGCGTTTCCTGAAACTATATACATTTATTTATTTTGTCGATTGTTATGTTATGAAATTAAGCCATTGAGTCCAGTGCTTCCGCCTTCAAGATAGACACGAAATTTGTACTTGTTGTATTATAAAACATAGTCCTCAAAAGCTGTCTGTCTGTATATGGTCGATTTTCTCAAAATCTACTGAAGGAATTTTCATGCGAATCCCGAGGAAGGTTTTAGTGTATAATTTGATACGGCCCCTTTTATTCACGGGAGAAAGCAGAAATATTTATACATGCTATTGATGATGTCTATTTGAATAAATAAAGGAAGCCTCGTGTCAACCGTGTATGCATTGGTGGAAGTCAATCGACATAAATAATTAACTAGGTAATAAGACGAATAACTGATTGCATTTTACTTTTTCGAGTTTCTATTTTGAAGATTCCCGTCCATAAATGATAATTCTTAAATTCAAATTAATTAATTCAGCAGTAATTACTGTATGTATGTAATTGGTATTCTTGATTAATTAATTAAATAATCGTATAATCTTTAATGTCTTCATTTTAACTGATATTGGTTTATATTAACGATAAAGGTATAATTGGCGTTATGTACTATTTTTTTTTAGTATAGGATGCAAATTAGAAATTCCATTGCTTGTCTTTATAAAAGATTTGTCAAAACCAGTTGAAAGACAATATTGTTATAAAAGGAGAATACTCGCTCACTAGCGTTTTAAGTAAACTAATGAATAATTTGCAGTTACGACTTGAAGAGTGTCAAAATTTGTGTATACTTTATTTGGACAAGATTCTTTTATAAAATTTCCAAATTCCATGACTCCTTATAGGTAATTTTTAATGAATGGATACCATTTATAGTGATTGATTTTGGTTTTTTAACTAACTAACACTTATGTATAGCTCCAGTATATTAATTATTAAGATAATAATTTTATATATATATTAAAAATTTAAATACTTTAGTAAAAATGAATACGTATATATATGCACTATAGATATAATGAATTATTAGATTCTGTACATAAATTTGGTAATTTAGTAAACTTATAGATTTAACGGTTAACTGTTTCCTAGAACGTTATATCGATTAGGTCAAGGGTGTAGACCCTTGACCTAATCGCTATAACATTTATACCAATATCTGCTTTACGCGATTCCGACAATAGCAATTTGTTCGCTCGTCCATAAAAAAGGTCACATCGAATCGGCGTTAAACTTTTTAATTTTAGATTCAGTGCGGGTCACCTACGCCCTAGGAAAGTGTGACGAAACAGTGAAATCTGTTTAGAAAATATCGGCGCGTAATAGTGAATTACTTAGTGATTTATCAACGCAATCGTGTCACGTTGATATGAAAATGGAGGCTGGCTTTATACGACATTTGGTCATAATTTTACGGGTAAATTGATTTTATTTTAAATTGTGATGTGGGGACTCCATTGCGTCGTGGTAGTAAACAGCATATACGCAGCGTAACCCGGGGGATTCCTCATAAACTCTGACCCAACGTGACTATCTCTTGACTCCAAAGCACGAGCAGCAGGTCTTTGAAATGTGACTCATGCCCACCATAAATAAACTAAAACTAAACAGGTGCGCTGCATTCCTTCGACCCATCTTCAAAAGGAGTATCCGGATTCCCAGTAACCGATAGACTATAGTTAGTGAGTGGAAGCATTTGGGACTATTATTATTTGACATAGCATGACTGGTATTTTTTTACCTAGCATGACTGGAGAGATGACGGTGGTACATTTGAGAGAAGGAATGGTGCATTCCGTCTGCAAAAGGATAATGCGGATGTCTATGGGCGTCGATACTCAACAGACCGCGACTGTTTGCTGGGCTTACTAGTTGAGAGTCCGGCAGAGGTTTAAACCTCGTGAAATTATATTAAGGGAACCATCACTTTTGCGTGAAATAAAGTAGGTGAGGTACCTACTTTATTATTCTTCTTCGTTACCACTTCATCCTCTGTTGGTTATCTATGAGACTGATATTACCATTCCGAACGGTTCCTAAAAGTACCCATTTATTGTGTTATTCCAAATTGTAATCTGTATCTCCGTCAAATTTACACCAAATCCGTTTAGTTGTTTTGGTGTGACAGAGCAACAAACATACATAAAACTATAGTATAGTGATGGAATACTTGGGTAACTTTTAAAATTATGTTAGATTACACTCGGTGATATTGACCGGGATGTGCATAATTAAGTGCACTTGTTCTGTTCGAGTTACACGATGTATGTACAGAAGAAACACACCGTGTGTTCAATGAAATTACACATTTGTGCAAATAATCATTTGTATGTTGGATGCCTCGGAGTTCCATGAAAGACTGCGTCTAACAGTGGACCAGTTATAGTATACCAGCACCTCGCGGTTTCAGCCGCAAAACTCGGATCTTATTAGTCGTAGCGTCATGACATATTGCATATAGCCTTCCTCGATAAGTTCGGGCCAGTAGGTCCTGAGGTTAGCGCCTTCTAACAGACAAGCAAACTCTTTAGCTGTATATTATTAGCAATATAGAGAAGAGTCGACGTATATGAGTCAGTGCCATTTGATGACTATCGACACACGCATAATTGGTATGCAGACGTGTTGCCCTCTTTCCCTCCTACCCTCAAATGAGCCACCTGGAACTCTCAAACTGCTGAAAACATGACAGCCTAGCTGTTTATATCCTGCGTTTATTTGTGAGTTGTGATTTTGCTGGTAGCACGGGGGAAGAACAATGGTACAAAGCGGCTTTAAATTATACCTCTTAACAAATTTTTTCTGTTGTGTCGGCCACGTGCTACCACCATAAGCTGTAGCAATGCTGTCGCGTTCCGTTCGGTTTTTAAGTAGCTGGTGCTTTGGTGGGTGGCGTCGGTGGTCACCAAATGACTTGGATTTCTTGTTTGTTGCCTATGCTATAAAAGAAATGCAGAAATGGCCCTACTGCTCTTTTAAGACTGCAAAATTCAGGTCTGAAAAAAGTTTAAGAGACATGGGATTTTTTATTGCTGCTACGGAACCGCCCATAGGCGAATCCGACTCCCCCTTGTTTTCTGAGAAATGTTATATTAATGTCTTATAATTAATTTCCCTCATGAGAACTTTTTTGAGTTCTCTTTAATATCTTCCACGGTGTTGTATTATATTGTACATCTGATATATTTTATAACTGACTGAGTCAGAAGGTGGGTAATGCTTATGTGTATTATGTAACATGTATGTGTATGAATCTTCTATGTTCCCCTCTACAGCCAGAATAGCCTTCACGTATGAGGTTAAGTCGTTGGATATATGACTTGATAACCTAAGTGCCCAGAGTTGTACTAATAAGTAACGAAACCAAACTGCACATTTTGAATTCGTGCGTTCATTTTTTTTTTCATTTACAAACACACCAAGCGGGGTATCAAAATGTGGGGGTTGAAGGGCGATTCCAAAAATATATACAACTTACACCTTGAATTTAACAGATTTTGAATGATTAAAGAATAAAAACCGGTTTTTTATTTTAAACTGCTGAAAAATAAGGTTAGTTAGTAGTCGCTCCAGTAGGCAAAAATCTGCGACAACTGAAAAACCTTGTTTTTTCCCTTTCAGTTGGCAGTCGGATTCTTTTGTTCTTTTAAATGGTGCATTGGAATGTATCTAAGGCGTATATTACAAGTATTCAATTGTGGGGAACTCGGAGCCGTCGGACTATAATCTGACTATATTCCCAACGAAGTGAATTATTCTTAATTTATTTTCTTCAATTACCATTAATTGCTTTTACAGTTTAATCCGGATTTCTTGACGATGTTTTCATTCACCGTAAGAGCGTTCGGATACTGTACTTAAGTTAGTAAAGCTCATTGGTAGTACGGACGTCATCCGGCTGATGATGATAATGATGATGGTGATGATTAGTACTTGGATTACCGCAATGAAAGTCGGGAGCGCTAACCACTGCACCACCGAGCACGTTTCAACGTTCACGCATAATTAGATAACGATTACGAACTGTTGATTTCAGGCGACAAAGGCGTTCCTGGAGGCACTGACGGAGACGGGCGCGTCGTGCGTGTCGCGGGCCACTGCGATCAAGTTTCTGCTCGCGCGCAAGTTCGATGTGGCGCGCGCGCATGCACTGTGGAGGCAGCATGAGGCGACCAGGCGGAGGGAGGGGCTCGTCAAGTTCGAGCCCTTCGAGGAGCCCCTCAAGAGCGAACTTGAGACCGGAAAGTTTACCATATTGGTTAGTAATGTCGTAATTTTCAAAATCTTCACATATAGCGGAACCACCGACGATAGACCTGGAGATACATACACAGTTCGTGCTAGCGCGTAAGCTGGTTCGGTCCTGCGTGGTAACGAACTGCTGCAAAATGCGAGATTGGCAGCTCCAATAAGTAACTGAAATGTTTGATGCGTAGAATTGAGTTGCGTTTCTTCAAATTCTCCTCGTAAGGAACTACTTTATCCATGAGTGTTATACAGTCAATATATGTTGCAACTAAAAAAAAATCTGCGAGGTCCAAACAGACTGTTTGTTTTGTTTCATATTTTTGTTGTCTGTACCACAAGGCCTAATGTTGCTTAGCGTGACTCAGCTCTAGTAATCTACGAATGTACGAAAGTATCATTGAAACATTTTATATAAAGTAAAAATAGCAATAAAATGTTTATTGAAAGTAAAGATTTTCCTGAATGGGATAGCATTTGAGGCCAGGTGTCTGCGGGTGGAAAACATTTCCCGATCACATTTTGACTTGTGTTTGCAGCCGAGCCGGGACGCGATGGGAGCGGCCATCGCCGTGTTCACAGCGAACAAACATTACCCGACGCAGACGACACATCAAACAACCCTACAGGTCGGAACCATTTCAACTTCTTTTAACAGTTTGCTTTCAAACAAGAATTGGAAAAGATAGACATTCGTGAAATAGTTAATACGGACTAACGAGACAGGGTGCCTATCGAGTTCATAAACAACCGCATATTTACTGTGCCTATACGTTGCCTTGCTTATCTCCTCCTCTCCAATGGGCCAACGTCTTTACTTGGTTCATTGAAGTATGTAAATGTTAATCTTCAAACCTTGTTAATTCATTCATCTTACGTATTAAAGATACAATATAGTCGCTTATATAAATATTTTGATAGTGATCTCCTGTAAATTGAATGCTTCCATTCAGATTTTTTAGAACCAACATACCTGTTGTTATCAATAGAGATTTTTATGCAACAATGGGGTGTCTGGGTGTCTCATCGAAACGAAACTTCGAAAATTAGCATGACAGTAACCACATATAAAAAATGTATGGGTTCCCCTGGACCATTAAATTTTTGTCACATAGTAACCAAACATAATTAAAACTCCTTAGAAGAAATTATTGTGATACTATGTCGACATTCTAAAATGGTTTACCGATGGGGCTACAATGTACGCGGTAGCGACATGCTAGACAACTGGACCGGCACATCGCTCCAGCTCAGTAAATTGAGAGCCATTCGATAGCTTTTCGTGTTGTATCTATGTTTCCGCTGGGTAGTTTCATAATTGTTATGCAGACTTGTTGTTCTCCTACTCTCCTATCTACAATAGATCGCTGGAAACACACTGCAGTACTAAGGTATTATATAAGACATAGGTGTTCTCCCACCTAGTCCGAAGAACCGTTATGGCATATGCAAAGTATCGCCAACAGTAACAGATGCTTAACAAAAATACCGCATCTCCTCGGGCCTGCCTATCGACTACCTCGTACTAAAAATATGGTTGATAATTTAAATATTTAGGATCATTGCTATAATATATTCAAATCGGCCTGGTACCATCGTACAAATGCCTCTTTTGTTATACCAACTTGAGTAGTGGCTGCTATCGCCTTAGCGAGTCGCAGGTCCAAAGAGTGCAATTGTACAAAGGAGAGTAACCCTTGGATATCCTGTGGTTGTGAGGCTGGTCTTTTCGTGGGCCCTGAACTTATGCTGTGGTTAAGCTTTATCGGGTTGCTGTGAGTGCTCGTCGAGTGGTTTCTTGTGTGATGTCAGCTTGCCTCAGAGTGATCCGGCGATCTGAAAGATCTCCTGAATGAAAGAAACATTCTACGTTTGACGTGGTCCTCAGGGTGTGGTGTACCAACTGGACGTAGCGCTGCAGTCACTGGAGACGCAGCGCCACGGGCTGGTGTTCATATACGACATGACCGATTCCAAGTACACCAACTTCGACTACGAGCTGTCGCAGAAAATCCTCACCATGCTCAAGGTAAGTGTCACTTTATCCGAGCGAGTATACCTTCAGACCGGACGGGATCACAAACAAAGTATTTTTAAGGCTTATGCCCTATTTTTTGGACCTGAACTTACGCCGGAAAGCGAAGAGATACGCAATACAGCTTCATCAGATAGCTATGAGTGCTCGTCAAATGACGGGACAAGGTTTTGGGGTCTTAGGGGGAACCGATCCTCGCAGACATAGAATATTAATTAAAAATTGTTATCATGGCTGGAGACTATATAGGGGCACACTACACTATAAAAAAAGTATAAAGGCATACACGTGGGTCCAGAATTCGCAGTTACCGCCGCAAGACGCGCTGGTACCTCACCGCAAACCTGCGTGCGGGCAGTTGCTGCGGGCACGCATGTGACTCGGTCATGTCACGTGTACCCATGTAATCACTAAATGCCCACGCGTATTATTGCGTACCCTACAAGTCACAACACGCATTAACAAAATTGGTATGAAAAATGTTTACAAAAATACTAGACTAGTTGACCCAGCAAACGTTATTTTGCAATATATACTAGCTGATTCTCAGACCTCCTGAATATGCATATAAAAGTTGGTGAAAATCGGTAAAGCCGTTTCGGAGGAGTAACGTGACTAACACCCTGACACGAGAATTTTATATATAAGATGATCATAGCTGCAGTAGTGCGAAAAACGCAAACAAAAACAATTACAAATGCAGAAGAATATGAAATATACGTCATTAATAAAAATGTGCGTGTGCTTTATACCCATAGAGATATAGATGGAGTGGAGTAGCCATAGACAGGGCCAACTATGTTAGTGACCGTGTTGGTTAACAGAGAAGGAAGATGTATTTCTCATCGTTATCTATTAAATCTCGCATGCGCGTAGCTGAGATAATCATATATTCATATATCCAAGAGAGACAGATAGTAAGTGAATTTTGCTTTCTCTTACCACTTTGACGGAGGCGTTCTACGCTGGCTTCCCTCCTCTCTCGTCAAGCTATTTTATATCTATGTTTATACCACACGACTGAACCAAAGTTCCTTCAGCTATATACCTACTGGGACTTGGATATTATACCCTCTTGCACACCAAATGAAATCAGTGAATGCTCAATTAAAATACGGTGTAAAAATAATTTGTTTCATTATATTACATAACTAGTGTGCTTTAGACCACACGATCGAACTTACCACTTCTTAAGTCATACGAAATGAAAATAAGAACTTTAAATAACTCTCCCTTTATCTGTCTCCACTAATTTAAATCTCCCGCTCATCTTACGTCGGCTAAGTTTTGATAATAACTTCGTCACGCATTCACCAGCTTACTTCCCAAGTCAAGCGTGTGTAAATCAGTTTTAATTCAATAAATCCTTGTAGAGTCGAACTAATCATCAGCAGTACTATCCAAAATTTTTAATCTAAAATAATTTTATTTATTTGATCAGTTTATATTACGTCGAACTCGTTACTAAGTTCGTATTGCTAAAAGGAGTGCTAGAACTTTTATCGTTAAAACGACGCAACGAAAGTTGGCCAGTCGGACATAACTGCAAGTTTTAACAGGGTATGTTTGATACTGTTTCACTGAAAATTTTCAAGCTTTCACGTGTCTTCACTTTTGCTTGGATACTTTACTGAGTTGGACATGATTGTAACTTGCAGCTTCTTAGTTTTATCAGACTGTTTCTTGTCTCCTTTGACACGGCTCTTTAAACTTTAGACAGGTCTTAGATTTGTAGAGTTCCTCCAGGTGCAAGCTAAATACGAGATGAATTTACTTATCCCTGAAACTTGGCATCTTTAATGAGAGTTTCCACGAATATTTTGCTCTGGTTTAATACCAAGTTCATGTTTAACATGAACTTGGTATTAAACCAGAGCTGAGTACCGACAAAGTCGAGGAAAGATAGATCTTGTGAATTTCACAAATGATAATTGTTAGATTTATAAAATAGATAATTATCTTTTATTTATTTAATAAGAAAATTATAAGATAAGCATGACATTTATGGGGTGAACTAAATAAATTTTTGGTACCGTTTAAAAAAGCTTTTTATTAATTATTTAGCATAAAATTCAAAAAATACGTTTTTATGAAAAAATAGGTTGATTTTTTTATAACTTTGAACCCTCATATATCTTAAACGCAGATTTTTTTCTTCAAAATACCTTTTGTATCCGAATACTGATTAATGTATCCTATCTCACGGCAAAATATGTGACAGATTTATTTGTGCATCTTGTATAGCACCTATGGCACTGCACTGCTGAATTGCATCCGAATTGGACCGGTATGGCCGCCCATAAACGTTTGCATAACAATTATTGCGAATGTCTATGGACATCAGTAGTCTTAAACTGCTCCGATTTCTCGTTTCTCTCACTATACTATGGAGTCTCTTTTCCGTTTGCCTGTCAACTGCGACCACCATTAGTCCTATGTAGTGTCACAATACTATACATAAAGCCGCACTATTTCTTCAGAGCGGCCATAGTCTACTGTCTAAATGGCAATTTGGGTAGGTTATAGTTGGCAAGCGACTAGGTACCAAAGTTAGATAGCATCCCACTTAGCGGTGAGTGCATGTGCACCTCGTTATAAAGAAGGATCTTAGTTGAATTTCGCTTGCTGCCAAATAAGTCTCTTTGCCACCATTGCGTCGGTCTGCGCTGCCCTTAGACCTTTTATATTCGTAACTTTTAATAGACTATACATATGAATGTATCCTAATAATTATCTTATCGCCGAAACAAGTCTGGTAGCGATGTGCAAAAAATTATACACGTCCGTGCAAATTTAGCACCTGGAAGAGGAATGTAACAATATAAAATTTGTATCTATACTGTTAAGACTACAAAGGTGTAGTGGATAGATTGAACGCGCTAATCTCCGGAGATACTGGTCCGATTTGTGAAATTTTATTGTAAGTAGTTTCGTTGTAATGAGTAACATCCGCGTAAACTTAAGACATCAATAAATTCTTTCATTGTTACACAGTCCATTTTTTGAGTAAGGCTTATATACATATATACATATATATATAAGCTAGTATGATAGTTAAAAACCCGCGGATAGTATTGTATAAGGATGAATTCTGTTTATTAAATCTAAATATTTTGTACAAATTTATTCGCTCAGCACGAGTCCTTGTGCAATAGCCATGGGACGCCCGCTGTCGCCGACAGATTCGGACCACTTGCGAATCTTGCGATCGTTTAAAATGCCTACTCCTAGTGCCTGAATATGACACAGCTTACCGAAGCGAAAGCGAAAATAAAACACATTTTTTATAGGAAATCGCCCCCCTTAATGTGACGAAATGCGATCATCGCTATGTAACATCATGTGAGCGAATATCATAAACAGTGTTATGCCAGCGAGAGAGTATCTTCGCTGGTCATGCCGGCCTCCGGCTGCTATGCATCTATATGTCTACGCGTTTCATGCGGTGTGCGAATTTCCGGTGCCCCATAGAGGAGGAAGGAAGGAAAGCTATCTGCATTAGCTCTATGCGGATGTTTATGAAATGAAGTGAAAATGTTTTTGTTCAAAATAGAATTTTAAAAATTACTGTTGAACGTCAGTAAAAAAATCTACCACCTAACTTTGTCGTGAGAAAAATATAACCGGCGAAACAATATCAGCGGGTCTGTCATCAATCACAACAATTAACTCAATAACAACATAAATAATTCAATAATACAAATTTACTATTACGTTTATATATTTAAGCAGTAAACAATACAATTTCACCGAAATAGCCTGAGCAGAGCGTCTTCTTACTCCCAAGGTGTGGTGTCTGTCGTAAGCTCTGTTACCTTGTAATATCCTTTACCACACACATACGTCCTTTAGCAACTTTTTTGAATGTATTAAATGATAATTTTTAGACGTTTTCTGGGATCCTATTTTAAAGCAAAAAAAAAAAAATACATTGTCCCCGAAAGGAACTGCTTACCCTGCTAAGTCTGTAAACTGGTACATCGAGTTTATGCCTGTTTCTAGTATTTCTGTAGTGATTATCACTTACACTAAATTCATTAATATTATTACGCAAACACAGGACGTTATCTAAAATGTATTAAGAATAAACATTATTTTAAATTTATCTCTTTTGTAATGATGTATTAGAGGCCAGCTTGTAGATTGCACGAATAGCTCGCTTCTGCAGCACAATAATATTGTTTCTATCAGCAGCGTTTCCCCAGAACAGTGTGCCATAAGACATCATGCTGTGGTAATTAACTAAAATAAACTAATTTTGCTGTATGTTCATCTGAAATTTGTCTGATTTTTCTTACTGCGAATGCCGTACTAACCCTTTTCCAAGTTTTGTGATATTGCCCCGTGCGCAAAAGAGCCTCGTCCTGTTGCTCTTCTGTCTCATCTTATAGGCTACCGAGTCCCACCGCCACGACAAGGCTTGAACCATGGTGGGGACATTGGTTGAAACTTGGCCAACATTAGGCAATGTAAATTTAACGAATTATGCCTTCTTTGCTATACAGTAGTAAATTATTAACGCTAAACCAATGTACCATCTTTGAGAGAGAACTGTTGACTTCGTCACAATTAGTTTCCTGTCGCTTACGTTTAATAATGAAAGACGTATCATCAGCAAATAGGACTATCTCTTGATTATCTTTAATGGGATATGGCAGGTCTTTTACATATACTAGGAAAACGGTCCCAAAATGGAAGCTTGTGGGACCCCCATTCCGATTCTGGTCCCATTACATGTCTTGCTGTTTTTCTCAACCCTTCGAGTTCTATTCTTTAAATAAGAAGTCACAAGGCCGCATCTCCTATACCATATAATTGTGTGATTTCCTGATTTATGGGGTTCGGTAGTCATAAAATACTCCGACTGCTCATTTCACTCTCTATACTTTTTAGAAATAGTAGTTCCATGTCTCCAGCCCATCAAAAACAACCTTACAATGCAAATGTACTTCGTAAGTTGTACACGTGATTTAATTGAGGAGCTAAAAGTTTTAAAATGAAGCCGAGCGAAGAGGGCACTTCGGTGAAATTGATGGTTAGTCGGCGCTCCGGTTCAGTTTAACTAATCAAAAGTCTGGAATTGGTTACTGCGACTTCAAGGTAAAAATGTAAGTTGGCTTCATTTTTATTTCGTTTACCTCGTACCTGTGTGTAGTTTTATACTTAGGTTTATATAATAGGGGGTTAAACGAGAAGATGTCACTTAGATGGCTATGGATACCTATAAACAGCCACATATGTAATGTAGTTGCCTCTCTTCCCCTACAATGGGCCATTTTGGGTTCGCATTGTATCCAATTAGACCCTGAAATATGTTATAATTTCACTTATTTTATGTATATACTAGCAGTCCTTGCCGGCTTCGTACGAATATTTCATGGAATATGGCAAATATTCATTGATTTACAAAATACAAATATTATCAGTTTTAATTCCGGTCTCGTAAACCTAAGCTGTCATAAAGTGCGTTGAGTCTTGATAGTGTATTTAGTTTATTGTGTACCAGTGCGTGCGCAGACGCAAGTGCACTCGCTATTCTCCCGCCATCACGATGGGACGACAGTTTGACACGACATGCACTCCGACACGGGCCTCGAACCCGGGACCACGCATCGACTGCAAGACAGTTCCCCTTTAGTAAGTAAACGCGTTGCGGGCGTGCTGGCGTTATTAACTAGTGTCGGTTATTGGCGCGAGGAGGCTTTTTTTACACTCGCGCCAGCTTCATTCAATTAACACTTTACCAGTTGAACTCCAGAACTGTTCGGTTAAATTTTGGGTTGTCATGGATTAACTTCAACAAGTTTAACAGCATTCAAAGGCTAAATCTTTGCAACCACAATTCTACTGTGAGGCTTGTGGCGAAAAGGTATGCTTTTTGTTTACCTCATATCTCTTTGAAGTCGAACAGTACTTGGTTAGGACATAGAAGCAACCAGTGTAATCAAGGTACAGCGAGTACTTTGATTGCTCTTAGTCTAAACAACTCAAGGGGTGGGCAACTCAATTCGGGCTAGGATCAAGTTTTTAACAATCAAACCATCCAGGGCAGTATGTTATATACCATAGGATATATGAGAACAGATCCCATTCTACCTCCCAAATACTTCTTGAAATTTTAAGCGCACCAGTATAGTTATGCCTATATATACTTAAGTTTTTGATCTTCCACGATCATCTACCTTTCCATGATCAATCCACCATTCCTCACGATATGTTGGTTATCTATGCTCTAAGCAGTAAAAGGGAGCTTTTTTTTGCATTGCTGCATTATAGATATCATGCCGAGGTATCTCCATGAAACCGCCATAAAGTGACAGCTATGGCATTCGCTTGCGTTTGTGAATATCCGTTGTTAGCCCATTGGAGGGAAGAAGAGAATGAGGGGCAACACATCTCTTAACAATCACAGATGTAAGTGACTACCAACAGTCATCAAAAAGTAATTACATTCGAAAGTGTCATAGAAAATGTAAAAACCACAATCTCTACCATTCAGATAATAAGTAGCTGTGGCCCGCGAATTCACCCGCAATATACTCCAAGGGACCATTTCATCGGGATAAATAGCTATTTTCATGTTGTTCCAGATTTATAATCTACATGTGGCAAAGTCCAGAATTTACACATGGTTTTTGCGTGAAAGACTTACAAACAAAACAAAGTTTGGCGTTCATATTGTCTGTAGGATTGGACCTGTCCCATACCAGACTCGTTATAAAATGTAGATAAAACACAGGGTTTTTTAAAGTTTTTCACGGCGCAGGTACAAAAGCGATTTCCTGCCCAGCACACGCCGTGTAAAGTTTGCTGTTGGCTGTTGTCCGTTGTTTGTTTTTCTTTTGCAAACTCAACGCAATTTCGCCGCGTACGTGCGAGTTTTAGTTAGCGAGTGTCTGTGGGCACATGGAGAGAGTCCAGAGTATATGTAAGCTGGTGAAGTTCCATACTGCATTACGGAATAAATTGGCCAGCACTAAGAAGTAATTGCGGCCTTGAAGTGACAGCTATGCTGTCGCTTTTTGCGGTTGTGAGTTCTAGTCGCCCATTGGAGAGAAGGAGGCAACTCGTGTTATAAACAACTCAATTTTCAACACAGTTATTGAAAAAGTTTTTTTTATAATATAGGGACACAAACGAGAAATCGGAGCCTTTCAACGACTACCAACGCTCATGAACGTCTGCATTATTATGCCGATGCATTGCCCTCCTTTTTACCTCCCCCCCAATTGGCCAACGGCTAATCACAAACCACTACTCACGTATGATTTGATCCGTGCTGCAAGATGCTGCTGACCTCAACAAGTGACGTGAGGACTAACATGGTACGCAAGCAGATTCATACGGATGCTTATTGGCTGTGTATATGTTGTAACTAAACTGCGTCGTGCATGAAAATAGTTATGAGTGTCTCAACAACGGTGCCCCTTTACTAAGAACAGTGGATTGCAATTAGCAATTACCAAGGCTCAATCAACATTAGTATTAATTGGCGGTTGTTACGCCGTCACGGTTTGTGCGGTTGATTCTAGTAAGTAACTATTGGTTAGATCATAGTTCCTCCTGAATTTAGTTACATGGTAGCGGACATCGATTCAGTTTTGCATTGCGTCGAAATAGACATGCGTCCTTGAGTAAATTTGGGTTAAGCGGCAGAGAACTCCTCGAGAAGTGCTCTGTCGCTCAACTCGACGATATATCGAAATGTATCGATATAATATGATGTGATAGAAAATTGACATAAATGTATGCTTCAAATTGGTTTAAATTTGCAACTATCATAACTTTGCCTATTTAATTGTAAAAAAACCCTACTTGTAAGCTATATATAATATATTAATTTTATCGATTTCTTGGAGAGTATTACAAGACTCCATAAGTTTGTTTACGACCGGGAATGGTTTCTTTGCTCCCGATAAAATCAAAGCAATTACCCATGTATCCTTTATTTCAGAAGATAGTAAAATAGGTATTATTTATTAAAGTCCTTTCTTTAAAAATAATATAGATGTCTTGATGAGATAACGCGGGCGAAGTCGCGGAGCGCTGTCAGTCTGTGCTAATATTATAAACAACAAATGAACAAACAAACAATCGAATGTACGAAACATTAGATTGTTTGTTTATTTGTTTGTTTGTATTGAATAGGGAGCCTATTAAATGCAAACAAACTACTCGATTGATTTGAAAAAATATTTTGCATTTTAGAACCCTACATTAACGCTGATAACATAATATTTTCCAAAGGGTTTACAGCTTCAGGCCAGCCTGCGCATTTGATGCTTGACTCTGAGTCTTGTCCTTATGATAATTTCGATAATGTAACAAAAGGTGTAAAAAAATATCACAAAGTAAATCCTTAAACCGCAGCTACAGAAATTATTGACAACCAGCTGACGCGGCAGACGTTGACAAATTGAATTGTGTTGTGTGTACTTTTGGATTTGTCATACTATGTGTGTCTACACCGCGAACGGCGGGACCGCCGGGACAGTTGTCTAGACTCTGAGCTGGCGTAAAAGTGTGATTGGTCGATTGACACGGAGAGAGCGAGAGTTCTTTGCAGAAATCATATCCATTATACGCAAGGGGAATGCAGTGACTAAAAGAAATCTTGTAATAACTTACAAGGTTGTTTCCCTTTTAAAACCCTCTTAAAATGTTATTATTATTGCAGTTATTATTTCAGAAGGGTTTTATGAAATTTTCGTAAAAACTCAACATCTCATCTTTAAAATGGTAAAGTAAAGTGAAGATCGCCGATTAGTAATTTTTCAATTATTTAAGGACTGTAAAACAGCTGGTCTCTGTTATCAACAACAACACTCCTCCACGCCAGATAACTTTTGGGGTAGGCAAGTAAAATCTTTGGTATCATTTTAAGGTATTAATTGTAAGTAGTTCTGTTTAAAGGGGCGGCATATGTTTATCGTATTAGGGGAACAAATAGGAGTCGCCGACTTTTGATGTAGATACTTATCAGACAGTAGCCCGGGACATTCCAACTTGGAGGTACGTCTCGCTCACATCATACCGGCGTAAGGTGACATTTTCGGTGTGGCGGTTCGTGCGGTTTGCAAGTAGACGGTGGCCCATGGGGGGATGGTGAAAAGGAGCATCAGCACAGTATTTATGCTTATGTTCATGGGCATCGTTCGTCGTAAAAAGACTCCGATAGCTCGTTTGTCCCCTTATAGTATAAAAAACCAGGATGAGATTCGAACTCGTGACTCTAGACTCTGGTTTGGTAAACGTGACGCTTCACCGATCACTCGCCAAATCTTCATTTCATAAACAGTGCAGACGAAGTTGTTGCCACAGCCAGCTAGACATACAAATAATATAATTGACGTCGAGTTCTAGTTTCGAGGGTCGTATCTATGTTTAGCACTTGGCTGTGGAAGTGTTTTTGGAATCTTTGAAGCGTGAAATTGTCAGATATATTTCCGATGTAACCAGGGTGGGAAAAAATCCTGACCGATAAAGTCAACTAAAGCACGATTTAAAAAGATCCTAATTTATCACGATATTTTTATTTTTTGGTTTTATTGTAGAGTTTGCATAAAGTGTGTGTGACAGAGATTGTGCATACTTAAGGTCAAAAGTTAAGTAATTGTATGAAACGACAGCCTCAGCTGCTCTGAGAAGAGTGTTTCTACGTTTGGATATGTTCATAGTAAATTAAGAAACCCACTGAAATTTGAAAAAAAAATAACTGGGAAACTATATTTTAAGTATTGATATTTTTTTGATGTAAGAGACCCATATAATTGTTACATTTTACTATCGTTTTTAAGGACATTATAATAAATTAAATAGAATTGATTAAACCAATGATTTGTATTGCAAAATCAATCAAAGTTATTTAATCGTGCCAACCCTGGATGAAATTCGTCCATTGATTTTTATTTCTTCATAAATAATGCTATCGAAAACTTTTCACTTAAACTGATTTGAAAAATTCTCACTTCAATCTTTGCGTTATTCATTCATCCAAATATAAATTACAGATTAGGCTATATAATTATAGATATAATTATACTTCTTTTTTTTTCGAACACTTATTTACAATTCATATTGTAAGTATTTACGTTACGCCCAAAAATTATAAAAAGATATATGTGAAAAAAAATTGCGTTGTGCCATATTTTTTTCTAGGAAACGTACAAACAAAACTCATTATTCTCTTTTCCACTGGAATAATGGGCCAGTAGTATTGAGGTCGCCATGGAGTTGAACGTTGTACATTGTTAAAACTTTTATTTCCCCCGTTCTTTTCACTGCCTGCGGTGCTATCGAGCAATTAATTTGCGCTTAATTCAAGGCCCGTTGAAATCTAGACAAAAGTGGGACTTCTTACACTAAAGATGTCTTAGTTTTTCCCGTAGCGTAGTGGGCGGATTCAGGCCGTAGTTCTCCCGTAGCTAGGCGGGCGACTGCGGACCTCGTTACTCGTGCCAACGGCTAACCTACGTCAGTCGAGCTCGACATCGAGAGCGGTGTGGACGCGTTACTCGTTTTTTTTTAATCACAATAATTCGAATCGAATATTGTGAAATATACTCTTGTCCTAAACATAATTAATCTTATCGGAGAAATAAGGCGATTGTGATAGTGGACGTTTGATTGTCTGATGCGGCTCGAACAGGTGTCGATTAAAACGAAATGTTATATTTGGTGTCCACTGTGCAGTGCCAGTGTCTAAGATTAGTGTGCCAAAACTCTTAGGCTTTTCATGGCAGCCTGACCGTTTTATATGACTTTGGATCGATAGCAGCTGAGCCTCATATCGCTGCTGATAAAGGTACATTTGTTTTCACGACCAGTTTCACGGACATGCTGCTGATGATAGGTCATTGAAGCCCATTAAAATTGTAACACTGATTTGAAAGTTTGAAAACATGTACATAATAACCTCATATTTATCTTTATATAGGTTATCTGTTTATTATTCGCACACTCAATTCTATATAATATCGTTCAATAAAAAACGTAATATAGTATATGTAGTACGTATATGTAGTGTGATGAAACCAACGTTCTAAGTTTACCAGTATTCAGTATAATCAATATGTTTTTCTCTACTGCAAATAGCTTTCAACCTACACACACATATCTAGACGTAAATCTTTTTTCACAATACACATATTATGCAGACAAAAGTAAATCTAAAAATAGTCTAAAAAATATATTATAGTTCTAAGTGATCGCGACTGTAGACATGTTTGTTTTCCTACGCTGTTCTTATCGCCTCTAGTTCATCATTATTATTACTTAATAAGATAACGTCATATGAGGTCATAGTGAGAATAGTTGTTAGAATGGACCCTCAGTACCCACTGTGGTATCAATTTCTAACTAGTGAAGGGTTTCTTTTGCGGCTATGCTTTTTTGGTTCGACTCGAAAGTTCTTTGTTAGGTATGTATCGATGCATACCTAATCAAGAATTTTTTTCATGAAGCGAAAACTATTTCTATAGAATGCATAAGTCTTGTAATTTTTTACCCCAGTTTCATTGTTGTAATATGATTATCAACCCTTATCGGTCCACTGCTGGAAATAGGCGTCTTTCAATAAACACCAACACGGCCGATCTCCTGCTACTCGCATCCATCCCGGACAAGCTACTGCACGGAGATCGTCTTCCCACCTGGCGAACGCTCGACCAACACTTCGTTTCGTTGTCCTAGACGCGGTCTTCTCTCCAGAACTTAGTGGCCCATCTGTCATCTGATCTTCTGAGTGTGTAACCAGCCCATGCCACAATATTGTGCAATATATAAATATAATAGAAAATTATATACGTTCTCTACTTTGTTTATTAATATTGCAGTAGGTTATAATAAAAAAGAGTTCATATTTATAATCTATCAAAAACATGACCATGAAAATGACAGCCACACTATGAGGACCGTCCTTATCATCCTCTTGGCGACTGCAGAGACAAAAATGTTAAGATTAAACTAGTGAAGAGTTCAGGTCCAAAAACTTAAAACGCAGCTCTTCGTTATTTTCCTCTATAATTACATTGACTCGTATACCAAGCCCGTCCGGTATATAAATTAATAGGTGCGATTCTTGCGGCAAGATGTATAATTCTGAATAGTACCAAATACTATCAAATATTTTATCAAGGTGACTGACGTCTGATAGTAAATTACTCGTATATTTTCTAGTCTGAGAAATTCTTCGATCAAAATCACAGAGATTTTGGGACATCGAGGGTTGAACAATTTCAACAGATAACACAATAATAAAAAAATATAAAATAAACATTATTTGAGATGCACATTTAAATGTAAAACAAAGGATAAAATAAAAATCTATAAAAAACGGCAATAAGATAAGAAAAAACAATATACATCATTCATCCCAGGACTGATGAACGCATTTTGAATTTAACAAAAACGTCGGTTTTACCGGAACATCACGCACCAAGTCGCCGTCCAGTACTGAGATAATCCGATAATACGTATACGGTAATGCGAACAGATATCCATTCCTAGCCCAACTTGTTTAAAGCCGCGTAAGTATTGCGTAAATATTTTGAACAAGCCGTTGATCGATATCTGTCCATCACGCGCCGTGTCCGGACCTCCGATGAGTTGCTAATTGTATAACACATCACGCCTATGACTGCCTATTTGGTAAAGTGAAAATTTCAATCGGCAAAATTTTGGCCGCTAAACGGTACGTAAAAGGAAACCCAACAACAGCCATTGTCACGTGCTGACGGCGCGGAAGGTTTTTGTCGTGCTTCATCGGGATGTACGTCTTTTGTTATGTAATCCGAACTGAGCCTAAAAGGCTACAATCATGGATTGTGGGTTTGAAATTAATGGAGATTTTTTTAGAATTGTGTTGATTTGAGGACATTATATGATTTATTTACTGGCTGTACCCGGCGCGCGTGCTATGCTCTTATTATTATTATTTGGGAAATTCTTAACAAAGTTGAATACATAAATGCTCATATCTTCTACCATTTCAAAATTCATAAAGGCAAAATAAACGAGCATATATTTATTTTAATAAAGATCTTTGTAGAAGAAACGCACAAATATCATCATCTTAGCTACTGTTCTCCGTGTTTTCTTCGTGTATTCTTCGTGTCTACGGCTGCTAGATTCAAACTAAGACAGCTATTACTGCGACCCTCCAACGTAATGGGTGTGCGCGCCACCCCACTTAACTTGTGCGTATCCCTATACCGGCAATAACGAAGAAGTATAAAAACGGTACATTTAATTCACATTTGTCGTGAGGAATACAAATTCCGTGATTGTGTGCGAAACTAACGCATATCAGAAGGTCTTATTTATATCGTGTCTATACGTGACATGACCTACAGTTAGAGCACATTGACATCGTTAATCTGATACCTCAAGTGTAAATATCTGCCCTCGTCATTTCGTTACACTGGATTATAGGCAAATGTACTTTGCCACTTGACGTTTATTGCTATACACGGCAAAACGTTCCACCTTCCACTCTAATGGAATAATAACACAAAGTATTTTGCATTTGACCTTTATGTAACGAAATCTTTAAGCCGACTGCCTCTTACTGGAAATAGTCCAATCAAGTTAGAGGAAAAGTCGTACAATGTTTACAATACGTTGCCATCGAGGGAAATTTAATATTGGCAAGGAAAATATCGCGTTTTGGCAGTGTCAGACATACAGGACAGTGTCAGAATTACAGACATTTTTGTGGGTAGAATGTTATATTGTTGTTAAAATAACTTTTCATTGTTGAATTTTCAATCATGAATAAAATTGATGATTTTATAAATAGTATTTTGCATTTACATTTAGTTGGTTCTGCTGCATTCCAGGCGAATCGGTTCGAAACGACCGGGGTGATAGGTGGTACCTTTAGCTCACATGATACCGCCTTAAAATTGATACACATGCTATCGAGTTTTGAGCGGTTTCTGAGTAGCCGGTGGCCCATTTGGTGCAATGGGGTAAAGGCAGGCAACTATTACATAATAACCGGTAACCAGGCGGATGTAATCACATAGAATGGTACTCGTTTGGTTCCTTGTGTCATAAAAATGATATTTAGGAAACCTTCACTTCGACAAGATTACGGCCTTGATACACACAAATACGCATACATAACTGTTACATGTTACAAAATGAAATCCCCAAAACTTGTCAATTCTCACAAATTTAACTAAACGGATTTTCATAGGGTCTTCACCAGTGGATATTGCAATTCTTGAGGAAGATTTTGGTGTATAATTTGTTAAGGTTCGGGCGCGGGTTATTAAAGTACGAAACAGGGGTGGATCACTAAAGATTCGACTATGAGCTGGAGGAGGAGGCGTTTCTTTACCCCTCTTATAAGAAGAGATGATAAAAGAGAAAAAAATGGAGGCGCTTTTGTGCACGGGGCAAAGGGGCGAGGATTTGAACCTCAACCCATTGCACTGTCCTAATGTTGATGGGGTTGTCCTTTAGTGTGGGGCAACCCTTCTGTGGTCTTCTAGCTGTCGAGGTGCTGTGATGAATTGTAGTTCTGGGGTGCCTCTCCAAAGACGGCACTGATGGCACTCTCGGTAGTTTTAATGGGTATTCGGCAGTATAGTGTGTCACGAGCCCCATTCACCACTGGACCCCACCCAGGGCCGGTGAAGGCACGTCAATGCGCTTCCCCGCGTCAATATAAAATAAAGAGGCGAATCGCTAGTGTTCTTTGATAGCCCGCGTGAGAACTTGTAAATATTTTTTCGTTCTTTGTCTGATTTTGTTATTGGATATATCAACTCTCCTCGAAACTCGTTAACATTCTTCATGCTACCCTTTAATAATATAACCGTTAGCTGTTATGGGTATCGTAATCTTTTATAAGCCACTTGGTGTAGGCTTTTGGGTGCTTCGTTTATTGTTATTATCAACTATATCAGTACGTATATTGCGTACTAGCGTATTTACTCCCGTACCTCCTGTTCTCCTGGTCCTATTCTTAGTAGTCTCCCTCGATAAAGATGGACTATTTAATACAGAAATATTTTTTTCAATTCGCGCCAGTATTTCTTGAGACTACCGCATTCAGACGAACAAACTCTTCTGCCCTATATTATTATTTATTAGTATAGATAGACGTGGCTCTCCGTCCGCTCCGAATCCGAAGATTTGTGTATATCGTTAAACTAAGGCATTTCATGTTTATCATATAAAATTTTACAAGTTCAATCTGTATCTATATTAAAGACCCCATAGGCTTGCTGTCTGAATGTGATCTACTGAACGGACTTTCATGGGTACACCTGAAAGTCCGTTCAGTAGATAGAGCGATCATTAAGAAAGGTTTTAGTTTATAATTTGTTATCGTAACAACCCGGACCCTGTCGATCAAGAGGGAAGCCGGGCGTATCGCTAGAACTATCTTATATGTATTCATTATATTATTGTTAATTCATGGTTTAATGCTAAGAACAAAATTTTGAAAGTGCGCATTCTTGAGGGGAGAAGATAATAAACCTGAAGAGTTCTTTGTTTCATATGTTAATCTCTGGAACTCTACGATTAATAGGACCGGAATTACGCGCGTGAAACTGCGGGACACTGCTAGACCATTGTTATAACTGCACCTGTTGTCAGATACAAAAGTAAATTCAGGGAAATGGGATGACCCATTTTTATAACTTGGTCAGAAAATTTACTGAAATTTTATTTTCGTTTCCTTTATTATTTATTCGAATACAGAGGAAAGCAATTTGCTGTTGTTGTATTCTTCAGGGATTATGTTTAATTTTATACGCGACCCCGATACTTCTGAACCACACAGTAATTAATTTCTATTGTGACATGTGTGTAGGTTTTTTATAGTTCGGCATTTTCTGTAACTGTACATTGTGTGTAGCAAATCTTAAATACTTGTCTAAAACCTGAACGTGATATTAAAAGGGTTTGGAATGTGTAGCTCTTGCCTTTTGCACTTGTGTAATTTCTCCCAAATACTCGTTATCGTTGACGCCAGAGTCGCTAGTGTTGGTGTGATTAAATTCCTGTTCGACCTGTCAACCGCATCAATACTCTTTTTTGTAGTACAAGGGCACAAACAAGCATTCAGATCTAGGTATTCAAAAGCACCTCGATAACTGTAACACTTTATCTGTTGCAGAATTATTTCTGTGACAATTATAACATTTCTGTTTGTGCCTTTTCAAACTGCTTGTAGTTTTCTATGTATGTGTAACAATACGTCTCCGTTGGATCGTTCATTATGCTGATGCAGTTGCTTTGCCTAAAGGGACAGAGACTGCAAGAACGGCAAAGTTTTTTTCTCAACCTAAACCTTATTGACAGTAACAGTTGTTCAACTTTATAGACAGGTATTTTTGAAACGAGATGCAAAGTATTACACTTTATTTCTATTTCGGTATAAAAAAACAATATTAAAAACAGGTTCGAAATAATTTATGCAGTCACGACATCGGCAGCTATGTAACTGGACGCTACGTAACGTTTCCTTCGATTGTACAGTCATATTCATGAAAGAAGGATGGAGACTGAAGACATTGATTTGATCCCAAGAGACACGAACAGACAAGATACCAGATAGAGAACAATAGTTTAAAACAGAACAATAGAGTATTACGCAACCGAACGAGAAATATTTAATTAAAATGTAGGTAAATAATAAGGTTATTTTAATTTTTTGTTTAGTTGAAGTTTGATCGTAGATTATTATTTATAATTTGTTTTCCTTGCGACATGGAACATCTTAATTTTGGAGCAATTACAAACGATATTTAAGGTCTACGGTATGAAACACATATGAGAAGTATATCACGGCGCTGTTGCATACCTCTCGCTTCAGAATAATGTACACATTCGTAAGGGGTATACCATAATCTCATGTTTTTATTTTTATGACAATTCCATAAAGTCAAGAATTACAAGTTATAAAACTACGAATGGTTTAATTTATTTAGCACGATATAAAACGATGAAAGTACTTAGGAATAGTTTAATTTCCTTAGTGACCTAAGCGATGCCCGTGTACTGAAACACTACTGCTCAATTTGGCCTCTATTTATTCATTTACATTAGTCATTAGCATAATTCTGTCTGCTGTTCAAACAGCATTACAAAACTTGTTTATGACTTATTTATTATTGCTACTCTCATTTATGCACGTAGGTGTAAATGGTGTACAAAACGTTTTATATAAGTCGCAGTGTGACAGACCGTACAAGAACTACTCAAGTACTGCCTTTTACATATACAGTAGTGTTTTAGTATGTAAAATTATGCATCGAGTGTGACTGAACAATGTCCACTAAATGTAATAAATTTTATAATATACATTACAAATAGTACCTAAAAACGAATAATATAAGGACTGACTTACAGTGTCAGTACACGTGTAAGTTTTTTGAGGTCAGTATTGACCTGACTAATTTGGAGAATAGTGTTTGTGTAAGTCAGTTTCAAAGGGGTGAATTAATTAAACCCAAAGACGCTCAATTTGCGACAGTAAAAACAACGTTGTAAGGGCTTACATAGAGAAGCAGCCACCTGATAGCCTACCAATATTTATAATTTCTTTCCCTACGTGAACACTGCTCCGGAATTTGATAGGACCAAGAAGTAATTAAATCGACAACTCGAAGACTAATTCCATTTTGATCCTTCATGTTATAGAAAATTTAATTATTTTTGGCCAAACTATTAACAAACATTTAAGTAGCGTTATAAATTCTCGTAGCAGCAGCAGCAAGCATAAACCTAGCGGCATTAAAAATATTCTATATTCAATTTTTGGTTAAAGCAAAATACAATAAAGGCGGGTACTTTATTATGTTGAACGAAAATAATGGCCCAAGGCAGTGCTGCTATAAATAAGGCAGGTGTGACAGATATTTGCTTTTCTAAATTTAGGTGCTACAGTAGACGGGTACAGCCGTACAGCCGTACTCGACAGGTGAAGTATCGTAGGCCTTGACGACATTGTAAATAGTTTTGTCTTATATAATGAAATGCTTAAAAATGAGTGGTATTATTTTTTATGGTATAGGGAGGCTAATGAGAAATGGAAGGCTTTTGGCGATTCCCATGGACATGTGCATTATTGTTGCCATGCGAATTAGTTGTCCTGCTTTCCTACCTCCTCCAATGGCTCATCGGCTACACACAAGCCGCACGAAACGCTACAGCATAGCTGTCACTATACTGCGGTGTCATGTTAGCGAGATGTCCACGATCGTACCGAAACTGCCCCGCCACTGAAATGTTGCATTGCACAATCTCTTACTGTTAACATATACTATGTAATATAGTGAGACGTTTTGGAGTTCATTGAGTCTATTTATAACTTAAATATTTCTTCTTAACCGATATTAAGAAGAAATATTTAAGTGTATTATACAGTCAAGGTTCTGAAAAAAATAATGTGTAAATATTTAAATAAAAAAAAAGTTTATTTCAGAAATAGAATTTATATTTTGTGAGTGTGTTTTATTATTCTATGACAGTATTGTTAGTCATAGTTTTACAATTAAATTAATTAAAGCGTCCCATGGCTATCTCCACCAAGTGGTGCTGGGTAGAGCAGTCGGACTCGGCAACAATCATCTTTCGGTATCTGTTCTCGCTGGAAAAACCACCAAACAACTTGAAGTAAACACAAAAAGCGGAAAAATACTAAGCGCGGGAGTATTTTAAATATTGTTTTTCCGAACTGAAATAGAATAAGACGACTAGACAGCTCGTTACCGACAGTGATTAATTTCCCAAACGATGTTCATTCAATTACTACCGAATTGGACGAGTGAGTTTGTGTTTGGAGCTTCTATATTTAAATCGATAATTTTGCTTACTTGATTGATTTGAGGGACATTCACAAGATAATAACATTCGATGAGTGGGTATTAAAGGGGCTCAAGAATCGAGTAACAAGAAGTTGAAAGAAACTGAAATCTGGGTAATCTAAAAAACTGATAAATTATTAAAATGTGGGCTGTTTCCTTTTTACATACCTACCCATATACTAAGCGCCCACTCCTTGCTCTTTAGTCCCCCTCTTTTAGGAGGGGTACAAACTGAAGCTCCCTGAGTTCCATTGTCTTCACCTAAGGTGTCTGTGTTTACCCCAGGCTAACGAGCCTTACCGCTTTTCTAGGTCAAATGGTACCGCGATTAGGTCGAATGCGAATACACTATTCCGGTTTTCCTCACGATGTTCTTTCACCGCAAGACCACTCAAAAATGTGCTTAATTAAAAAAAAATACATGGGAGGGGTTCCTACCTGGTTCACTGGAATAGAAATCCGGCGCGCTAACTACTAGACCACCGAAGCTCTAGTAGATCTTTCCTGTTTCTTCCTTCATCTTTTTTGATCTTCTTTGACCACCATAGGTTAAGAGCTGTAACCACTGGCTGCGAGTACATTGAGCATCTAACGTAAACGTAACATAATCAGCTTAGCATACGTAATGAGATATGGGTCTCCTGTTCATTACATCTATTGTCCCTGTAATACTTGCTATTGTGTTACGGTGGGTGGTCGGGTCATGCTCCTGTTCCCAAGTTGTAATAAAGGGCATAGAGCGTTGTTCTAAAATAATCCACCTTGTAAGTGATTTTTAGAGGCGCCATGGTTCGTTCTACGCTACGCTATACGGAATATACGTATTTATTTCAAAAGTAAAAAGAATTCTGACGGTCTTTGGTCACGTTTAGGTTAATCATTATGTAGAAACTTCGAGAGAGATGGTATCAAATTTGAACCAATTAGGGTAGCGAACCTTTCGAACAGTCCTTTCCTTTAGGGTTATTTGGAACTTACATTAATTTCATTCGCCTATATACGACCAAATACAGCTTGCTAGCGAATAACCCTTGCCTGATTGCTACCTTAACAAATTATACAATAATCTTCACCGGGAGTCGTTCTATCCATGCGTGAAAACCGCATGAAAATCCGTTCTATAGATTATGAAAAAATCGATCACATAAACATAGATGGTTTATTTTTTATTATTTATACGTACACATAGATGAAGTATGTGACATTTTTGTGCTAATTTTATCATAAATTTATCAAGCTCTATATTACACCCCATAGAAATTAGAATGCTTCAAGTTATTTTATACATATGATAAATTTGATTTTTATATCAAAATTCAAAAGGAAGAGGTTCCTAATTCATTTTGGTTTGTTCCTTTTATTACGTTCCGATTTCTATTACATTATTCGAGTACAAGAAATAAACATTTCGACTGTCCCTGTGATGATTTTTGGTGTAAAATTTGAAAAAACAAAAACACTAGTGTTTCACCAGAGCTGAGACAAATTACTTTAGGTGCTAATACGGTAAATTACCGAGACTTCTTTACACAAATTATTCTACATACGTTTTGATCTAGTTCATTATTATTAACTGTATTAGTATCTAAAGTAATTTGTCTCGGCTCGGTGAAACGCTAGCGTAATCTGCGGGCTGTGATTGCCAATTTTTCACTAGTCCATTAGATGCTTGGCTGGACTGGACTGTAATTATCCCACCAATTTCTTCCTCAATTTGCTTGCGTCATACTCGGTAGACTGCGAAGGCCTTTGGGCTAGTTTAACGATATAACCACTACTATCACTATATCGCCTCTGTGGTGTAACGGTGCGGGTGTCGCCCGTTAAGACCGTTAGCACCTGCTATTAAATGTTTTTCAGATTTTTCTGAGCACGCATTACATTGTCCGGGATTGGAATGTGCCCGAAGTGGCCTTAGGCCTGCCACTTGTGACATCATGGGCCTTAGTACCTAGGCTAATCGTGGGTGTTACAGTATATCTACTGGATTTACGCGTTGTGGTTGTACTAGTACACCTCTGCCTACCTCTTCGGGGATAACGCGTGAAGGTACTTTTTTACTTTGTCACTATATCTGCTAGTTTGAATGAATGAATACATTTTACTGCAATGTTCAGGTGAATCCGTCCTTTCCGAAATACTTTCATCTTTCAGAGAACTTGAATAGCCATCAACACATGTGGCAGTAGTAAGAGACGCGCCATCTTACCGTTCGTTCAAATATATCTAATTTACATACGATGCTGAAAAGTATTTAAGTCTGAGTAAGAAAAATATTTTTATTAAAATTAAAATAAAGTATATTTAAAGACGCCTTTGTATTTTAATTATGGATGGATCGTGATATGTAGCACTCTGTTCTTTCTGTCTACCCCATTAGGGAACTGACATGAAGATGTGTAAAAGCGCCCTTGTAGAATAGCCAAAGCCAGGTTGGCTTTGGCTATTCTACAAGGACGCTTTCACATTTTTTTAAATTCTTTATTTAAAAAAATGATCGAATGAACAACACATATATGGGCCATGATACAAAATCACATTCTCCCTTATATTTAAAATTATTTGTTTATAACATTATCAAGATTTTCAACTAGTCTTACCTGAATATTATTGGCCGCCGAAAATCGATTCGTATTTATCTCATCGTCCATTGTTGGGCAGAGAAGAACTATAGAATCTCAAATGGTCCAGATTCTCTAACAAAAATCATGAGCGCATGCAATGTTTCCGAAGACGACACCTCCATAGTTAATAGATATATGTA
>JAFELO010000396.1:430334-447160 GCA_017140195.1 Eumaeus atala | reverse complement strand
AGTCGTCCCCTTGCGACCCAACCCGGGTTATGAGGTTCGCCTCGATGCCCGAAACCCCCCACAGTTTCTGTGGAGATGACCAGCTGTGATTTATTTTAAAGGTCCAAATTGTCGAAAATATCTACTAAATTAAAAATATGGCTATTTTAACAATCTTCTGTTCCGTTCATATGTATCGTCCTGCGAAATTCAATTAAATAAAAAAAAAACACAATTGTTAGGCAGACGTGCTGCACACCTCCTATCATTTTCATTAGGTTTTACCACTCACAAACCTCACTAAACGCCAGAGAGGGGTATCTTGTGCGCGAGATGCTGCCGGCTCAATTCGGATGGAATGCAGCACGATATTGAATTACATACATAATGAAGATTTTACTGTTGTCAGAAAATAGTTTTAAACAAAACCGTGACGCCAATGGGTTCTCAAAATACTACTTTTAGTTAGAGTAAGTTCTGTTTGCGCAGTCATCACACTGTCCACATTATGAAACTGGTTAAATATACTAATAACAAAAATACGATATACGTGATACTAAATAAGGATTTGTTTGGTATTTGATTGGCAATTAAGTATGAATCAATTGCGTCGAGGCGTAGGCGAGAACCAGTCAAGAGCAAGGTCGTCATATCTGGCGATTTTGCTTCGTCGTTTACTAACGTAATTGGACGAGATGTGGCGCATTCACTGATCTCAATACAATATATGGATAGATGGATATGGAAGAATATCAAGAATATAAGGTAGGTTTTTAAACCTCAGCGCCTATGAATAATGCTGATAGAATTAATGCGCAATGTGTCAAGATTTTGTGCACTGCCTATGAACTGTAACATCGTTAGTGACGCAAGCGCGCGTTACTCTTCATTAATTAAGTTCTATCGACTTTTATATGTTTTCGGTCGTAGTGCTGACGTTAGTTTGAATGTCGTCAATGGCTGTATCATCAGTCCCTAAGTATTGAGGTCAGTGGGCTCCTTCAACACTATTGACATTATCTGGCCAATATTACTGTTTGCGTTGACATAAAAACCTGAATTCATGGACATTGCATGTTGACTTGTATTAGCAAATTTGTATGCTCTGTTATTAAAAGTCTTTTTTCTCTTTCTTGCGTACAATATCATTGAGTGATATAGGTGCATCAATTTAAATTTGGGATGAGCAAATATTGCTGCATTGCAGCCATACCTTTTGCTATGTAAAACCATCGTAACGCCGCCATTTTACATATTTTTACTTCGACATACTTACGCCCCATGTGCAATTACTTTAATTTTAAACAAATTTACACCATTACGTAATAAATAAATTTAAACACTAGTTGCAAAAGTATTTAAGTTTGCCGTGACCTACTTCGGTCCAACCTGGCAAAGTGACTAACAGAATCATAACACATTCCTTTATGTTGTTTACGCGACTAATTAGCACGAGTAGCATTTCATACACATTCCTTTATGTTGTTTACGCGACTAATTAGCACGAGTAGCATGTGGTGGACGGGTCACATGCGTCGAATAACTGATGAAAGGTAGGCCAATATGTCTTTGGAATGGGATTCGCTTTAGGGAAAATAGGGATTGTCGATCGATTGTAGCTTAGTCTTGTCTAGCATTCTTGATTGAACTGGTTTTACTAATGGCAGAAGCCGACGTTGTGACAAAATGTATAGTACAGTTTGTGTCATGTTTACTCTTTGTGTTCTTGTATAAGTTATTAATTGTATCACAGTAACATTGCAAAGTTTGTCATGGCTTCTATAAAGTAGTCACCGGGCAAACCTTTCGATTAAAAAAATAATAACTAAACATTTGAAAGAAATAAAAGGGAAAATCGCAAATAAAAAGGAGTACGCTGATACATATACGTGGAAGGATCGAAACTGCTGAAAATGTTCGAGACAATGAGTAGCAGTCAGAAAATGTATTTTGACTTCACGATTTTTTAATTTTGTATAGTTTTGAATCACAAGGATCCTATATATCCTAGTTTCCAATCATCGTTTTAAATTTGAAAGGTTGTGCTCAACTGCTTGATCACCAGGTTTACCTTCTTTAATATCTACTTCAATGGCACTGTATAGGTATGCTTGATTGGCTCAGAAAACAATGATATGTCATAAGCATGTTAATGCGACAACATTACTTGACTTTTATATGTTTTTTCTTTTCTCGTTTACTACGTCGTATCTTTTATTTTTATGTACATTTTAGTTACATTAATTAGTTCTTGCGATTAGGAAAAGTAAAACTGGGACGCATTACTACCGTACCGTAACATAGGCGTTACCTGGTAAGGTCCCCGTCTCCTTCAGTAGTTCAGATTGATTCTGGTAGCTTAGCAAAAGATTTATTTTATACACATGTACAATGTGCAATTTGTATTCGTATGTGAAATCCTTCACTACTTCGGCGTTCTTATTATAAATTACTGACTGACCAAAACTTTGTTTCGCCGGGTTGGATGTTCAACCCGCATCACTTAGGGGTATGAAAAATAGATAGAAGCCGATCCTCAGACCTACTGATGTACTATGTATATAAAAGTTGGTAAGAATCGGTAAAGCCGTTTCGAGGAGTAAGGTGACTAACATTGTGACACGATATTTATATATAAGATTAACAATATCTCTAAGTATCCTTCCTAAATGCTCGTGTCTTCGATGTACGTATCCTGATTTTGTGGTTCTTGTCTATACTAATAATATAAAGCTGAGAGATTGATAAACATGATAGGCTGCAATTTAACGATACACACATCTTTACGCCAATTCCCTAATGGGTGGGCAGAGCGAACGGTACGCCACGTCTAGTTTTCTTGTTTATCTAGACGCGCTAATCTCAGGTATTATTGGCTAGAAATGAAAAATTATTTTTGTGTTCAATAGGAATATAGGAAGGCCATATACCAAGACGCTGCGACTAATGGGATCGTAGTAACGCGGGTGAAGCCGCGTGGTGGTTACAGCCAGTTACGATATATGTGTGTACATTGTATGTGTCACATTTATTTCTAACAAATAATCATTGATATGAAATTTCCTCGGTAAAGGTTTTGGGCTTGTAAAGTAGTTAATGCGTGATGTAGGACCTCACGTTGCGTCGACATTCATCTCCGCTTGTCTGTGTGCGGTGTTAACCTTGATGATGTCTGATTCATTGTAACTCGTAACGTACCATCTGTCCATGCACGCTTATTGCGTTGTAAAATCCTTAGACTTAGTTCCACATAATACTTTGAAAATAGCTTGTTTGTCACTGTCAAAATAAGGTATGAACAATTTTATTGCCATCATTACATATAACAAGAAACGTCATCAAAATTTTGAGCAGTGCTTGAGTGTTTATAGGTAGGGTACATACAATTTTAAGATTTTACCTTGTGTGTGTTAATTCCATCGAATGAACAACAATGTTATATCATCATAAATATGTAGAACGTTTTAAAAGTAATTCTTTTAATGAATTTCATCGTAATTCGTTCAGGTGTGTGGCTGTGATGACGTCACAACGTACAGACATAAGAGACTTGCTTTCGCATTTATAATGCTAGTATGAACTAATTTATTGATCACAGAGTTTTTTGTTTTTGACAGATTTGTATGAATTTTTTTACGTTAACAATGTTTGATACAAATGTGAAAAATGTTTCTAACAAAATCAAGTTCACACCTTCGAATTTCGAATCAAAATAATGGAAGCCCAACTAAATTCGCCCCAGCTGGCACCCGCTCTGTCTGTTACCAAAGCTCGGATACAACTTTAACAAATCTCAGTTCAGACGAACAGTTTGTGTAGACGAGATAACATAAAATTATGTATACAGTGAAATGCCGTCTTAGACCAATTTCGGTCATGGCCACTTATAGAGACTGAGAGAGCCAACTGCGCAGGACATATACTATATATATTATAAGGAGACAAACAAGAATCAGAGTCTTTTCATGACTACCGACGCCCATGGACATTCGAATGATCGTTACACAGATGCGTTGCCCTACTATCATCCCCCCTCCCAATGGGCCACCTGCTACTTACAAACCATACGAAACGTACGTACGGTATCAAGTGAGCGAGAGGTTCTTCTCCGGACGTGCGGGCCCAAATCCGTTGCATAGGAGGATGCAGTATCATGCACCATCCATGGTACTGCCTCCTATGCAGCATGGATCTACCTACTCCGAAAGTAAATGTTTAACGTTACTCTGTTAGTTGTTCTGATTAACGCAATTATTATATCTTGTTGTCTTGAGGTGTTGTGTTTAGTTTTTGATTTGATTTTGTTTACCACTGGGTCCCAAGCAGAGTGAAGAACCCAGCCATCTTTTCTATTGGAATTGCATGTTTTTTAATTTCAATAGCCTCACGAATCATCCTTGGAAGGAACCGGTGTTCCCTACTGAGGATTTACACTTTATCAACGTCGGGCTATTTGAGTAATTAAACAAACCGCGATATAATCCGTAAGTAGATTCATTGTAATATATAATACAAAAAAAAAAAAATATATATTTATATATATATTATATACATGTATTATCTCGTTATTACCGCGTACGACTGTGCTGTGGTGTCGGCTGCCGCCCCCGGTATTTCCGATCTGATACTCAGCATCAGAGCATCTTGAGCAGACATTTGCAAGGCGCCTAGTGTTGCAAATGTCTATAGGCGGCGGTGGTCATGCCCACCTGCTCTATTGCGCCTATCTCGTAAAAATCATGTTGAAGCACAGTCGTGACGACGGGAGGTAGAGTCCCGGGTCGGACCGAAGTATTATTGGGATTTAGAGCACGACGCAGTCAACGGTGTTACAATGACGTATTGTTGGATGTCGCGTGTGTCATTGAATGTAGTAAGCAGATGACGTAACACACGTCATCGTCGGCCGGACGGAATACACGTATGCTACTATTTCACTTGTCAACTTTGGGACAGACCAGTGAAAGTGGCTTGGATACTTTTGTAAGAGGTAGGCCATGCTGCGTTGCGGCCGATGCACGCACGATCGGGGATCTCCTCCGGTCGTGCTGGATCAGTTCGGTTAATAATACAAAATTGATTTTGGTAGGTGGCTTACATATCGCGCATTTCTTGCGGTTTTTGAGTAGCCCGTGGCCCATTGGACTTTAGGGTGCATGAGGAAAGGAGGGCATCCCATCCGTGTGATGGTCTGGTCGCCACGTCGACAGCAGACGAGGATGTGGCACAATGCACGACTGTGGTGTGTAGATTGAACCATCGATCAGTTTAGTATTAATCTGTTAGTTGCTATATAAATTCGGTAAAAACAATTAACAACTGAAACAGGTGTATTCACTGTGTTTGCATTTAAAGTATTGTTTGAATTAATAAATTGGAAATTATAATTGAATGTCGACTGCATTCAATTATAATGAAAATTACTCTCAGACATTACAATAAATTCATTACATCATTGGGTATTTCGAAACAAAGTACAAATTTGTTAAAATACTTGTAACAAAAAAGGAACATCTAACGCCATCTATGTAAAATAGTATTTAACATCAACATTAAGATCATCTGTGGTTCTCAAATCGATAGTCTTCAACTCTTAAAAAATTATAAGGTAAAATTTAATCTGTTCGCTCTCTGCTCAACGGTCGTTTCATTCAACACTAACTTAATCTATTTTAAAGTGACTTTAAAAAAGTAGAGAAAAAATTTCGATTATTTGAAATTGCATTAATCTAAAATACATGTTGTGTGCTATACCTAAAGCATTTAAAATGTCACGTATGCAATTAGATGCTAATAAATACCTTAATGGTAAAAAATATCAATATATCACCGACGGTAAACAAGATAAAAACTATCAACTGACGTGTACTTGGATAATAAAAACAAAATATACCAGAGAACGTGATTACAGAGCCACGTATCTTATCGGTAGAAGGCGATTAGTTGTTGATGATTACACTGGACATTGTATAGATTATATCAATAACACAACACGAAAGACACTTGTACAAGAAGTTGCCTATGTAGTGGCAAGTTTCATATAGTACACATGACCTTCTTCTTAGTGGCTCACTGAAAGCACGAAAAATGATCAAGAAAATTTTATACTAGCTGGTACCTGCGACTTCGTCCGCGTAGACTACACACAAAACCACGTGCAAAAGTAGTTATTTCTGTAACATGTGTTATTCTGGCGTATAAGCTATATTATCATAAAGTTTCTTTAGGTTCCATCCATACTTACAAGGTTCCGTGTTTACAGTATTAATAGGATTCAATAAATAATTGTGTCTGTCATGTATGATCCTACCGCTGCTATCATTGTGTCTCCAGTATCCAGCGATAAGATATTTATAGGAAGCCGGAGGTAAACACGAAACTGTCTTGGGACTCGGCCACTTCTAGTTGTTTTATTAGTTTTCATTTAATTTGCCATCTATATATTTCACAGCGACAGTCCGTTGGTGTGGAGTGTTGAACTGGCGTTCGCTGACGGGGTAACATTATACCTAGTAACAATTTATCTGCTATCAGCTGTGTAATTACGATTATCGAATGACATCTTAACAGCATTGAATTAGAAAACATAAAACCTGCTTAAAATATATTTTAATTTACCCCGCGCGTTATAAAGACGAATCTAATTTCTGAATGTATCAAAATTCACCAAACCCTTTAAGGTTGTTGTAGATATATTTTAAATCTACATACATACGTACACTTGAAAAACACTACTTTCCTGACCCACTTGGATGAAATACAGCACTATTTTTTTTTTTTGGATTTGTGACTTGTGAGTAAAGAAAATATGGTTAATATAGAATTTTTATTCGGCTGCGTATAAATACGGATATGATTTGACATACGTGGGTTTGCATAAATGATAATATCAACCCAACTGCACAGGACATGTTATAGTGCACAAATGTGTCCGCAGGCATAAGTTTACTAACTGTTCCCTAATTTTCCTATTCCGATGGGACGGCGATGCGACACGTCCGTTGGAAAATCAGGCGCATGACCGACCACATAACGTGCTCTTCGAGACACGGAGGTGGAACACCTTCCTGACTTCGGACTGTTATTAGAAATTGATAAATCCCAATAACACTTGGGGTCCGACCTTGTGGGACCTAGGAACCATCGAACCATGACTGCGGCTGAACATGTTTAACGCTAGACCACGAGGCAGTTGTACATCATTTCACCATTTAATGCTTGGCACTATTTAATGTTATCATGATTTTCCTTTGTTAAGATACAGGCGTCCTTAGTCGGAGGAAATTAGCGAGTCACCGCTAATTGCGCTACAGAGTTAGTGTCACGTTTGTTCGTATGTTATAGAGCTTCGCACCATCACACTGTTGCTGATATAAATAATAGCTCCCTCGTCCGCTTCAGTAAAACACTACTTGATTTTACATTATACAAACTTGACTTGAACGTTTGTTTGTGTTAAACATGAATTCAGAACACGATGCGCTCGAAAAGAGTAGTCGTTATGCACTTACTTGCCTAACAAAACTGTGATTGGTCTTTGTACGGAGATCGGAAATAATGTATAAGATCTTTATGGGGTCATTAGAAATCGGGGACTAGAGTGGAGTGTTTTGAACACTTCCTTTCATTTCTTTTTTGATATTGAAACAGAAAGAAAATGTCAGCATTTTGAGTCTGTTTTTAAAAACTATTTATAGGTGTTAATAGATGTTACAGTCATCTGGCATTAAGTATGTTTTGCCTCTCTTTACCTCTCAGTTTCTTTAGGAAATGAAACCGCAACAGCGAATTATACACATACCTCTAAAACTATAGACAGGTTTAAAAGGGTACAAATAGAAATGTCATAAATGTTACAGAAATAATTCTGATGTTACAGAACTTTTTTATTTTTTATTTAGAAATATTAGTTATGTTTAGAAATTTTATGTGTAACCGTTACAGTATCAAGGTGTTCTTGAGTCCCTGCTAGAAACTGCTATACGAATCTTTGTGAGTATTTGGATTTCGTACGCGCCTTATGTACAAATTATTTGGTTGATATTCAATGTTAAACTGCTGAGTATAACGTAACATCTGGGAAGATTTATCGCTAATTATTGCTACCATTAAATGTGAAACTTTGTCTATATGTTCTTTATGTAGTATTTTTTATGCCATAAAGTAATATATGATAATCGGATCAGCATAAACGAGTAATCGGAGCCTTTTTACAACTATCGACGTCCATAAACATCCACATAATTACTATGCCGATGCATTGCCCGTACGTACCTCCGTCGGTCGTACTGGCACAATTCCGTTGCAATGGAGCATGACACTACCTCTTATTTAACATAAAGATCGGTAATACGAGCTGCAGTCGTTATGATAGATGAGTGTAAGTCGGGCTAATTACGCGGGTCTAAATCTGTGCGATCCTTCAGTCAGCGGGCGAGCAGCGACTCGGCGGCTGATGAGCTTAACACGAAGATTGCAAGCTGACCCACTTCGATATTTATCACTGTATCAACTAATTATCCGCAACATAATATAAGCCCGACGTGTCGTTTAGTTACCCATGAGCTGACCAGGGACACCTTTTTTTGTTGACGCGGGGAAACGCATTTACGCGCCTACACTGACCCCGGGTGGAGTCCAGTGGTGTGTGGGACTCGGGGCACATGACAGTGCCGAATACCAACAAAAACCACCGCGAGAGTCATCAGTGGCGTCCTTGGTGAGGCGCCCCGCAACAACAAATCATCAGAGCACCTCGACAGCTAGTCAGCTCCCTAAGGGACCAACTCCACTCCCACAGATGTGGTTGTCCCGCACTACAGGACGACCCCACCAACTTTGGGTCAGTGCAATGGGGTGAGGTTCCCATCCTCGCACCCTGTCCCGAGCGTAAAAGCGCCTCATCTTGTTGCTCTTAGGTCCCCTCTTCTTGAAAGGTACTATGGGGAGTCACTACCCACCTGCTCGTTTGGCCCCTATCTCATAAAAAAAAGCAAAAATCTTCTGATTTATGATATTAGTACCATACGCTATACGTAAGAAAATGTGAACTGAGGCACACTAGACGCTGTCCGAGGCTCACTTACAGAGGACAATAAACAAATTTTGCAAATTATAATGACAATCCAATGTCATCTTCGAGGCGATCCGGAAATATAAAGAAGTGTACTGTACTTCTATGGGTAAGGGCCACATTTGACAAGTTACAATGAAGCATGAAGGGCATGATGTAATGTATTTAAATTGAAAATAAACAAATTGAAATAAGAGCGCTGTTTACTATTTAGATTTAATAGAATAGAAGAATATTGCAATTTTTTTTCTTTGATAATCTAAGAAAGATATAGAGGATAAAGTTACATATATATTTTATAAACCAAACCTATTTTTCTGAGACCTGGTAAAGGGGACTGTTAAAACAATCAAGGTACCCATGTACCAGTATATGCATAAGTTTATTCGCCAGCGAATCCAAAGAAGGTGTCCCGTATAGTTTACGTTTAATAGGCCGGGTTGTTTGTTGTGCGGGGTTCGTCGTACAAATTGACACGCGATGAATAATATCCGGCCGGAGAAGGCCGCGGCAGCTGCGGCGTCACTTCCGGAGGCGCTTCCGCCGCGCCGCCCGCGTCACGTCACGTGTCACTCCTGCACGTAGGCTTTAGCAATATTTATGTAGTGTCTTCGACAGCCAGATATATCTGCAGGAGGGTAACGCATTTGCATAGCAGTATGAAAATGCGTTGCCCTCCTTTCCTCCTCTGGGTTACTTAAGACCTGCAAAATGCACGTTACGCGACAGCTGTCACTTTATGGCGGTATTATGTGAGCAAGAGGTCATGACGGCTCCATTGTGCTCCAACCTCTTACTAGCGGTCAATTTGAAATGTATATGCCCAAGTGCGGTTAGCATACTCGCAGGTACTAGGAACTGCCATGCTGCACAGGAGGATGCAGTGCATGGTGCATCACCCTACATCCTCCTATGCAACGGAATTGGGCCGGCACGGCACGGCGAAATACCTCTCGCTCGCTTGATACCGGCGTAAACTGACGGTGTCGTTGTCGCGTTTCGTGCGGTTTGTGAGTGGATGGCGGCCCATTGGAGGAAGGGGGGGGTGATAGGAGGGCAATGCATCGGCGTAACAACCACGCGATTCGATTTCTCGTTTGGCCCCTTTCGCTATAAAAAGAGTACGTCACGCGACCAGCCCGCGCACTGTCCGCACTCGGCCCTACGAATATTTTCCAATATTAATTTTATTGATTATCCATAAACATGAACAGCAATTTATCTAATCTATTTAAATCTTTAAAAAAATTACACCATTTTTTTAAATAACTAACCAAGTAAAATATTTCTTTTGTGTAGGAGATGGACACAAGAAATCGCGTACTTTTTTCTGCACTTTTTAACACATACAACTGCATAGTACATGCATACACACATCTTTAAAAGAGTCTCATATTTTCTCTTTTAAATGCCTCCTTAAAAAACCTGTTCATCAAAATCACATAAAAGGTATACGCGTACATATAAGAACTGGCGTCATTCTTGTATACTGTGTATTATGTAATAATCTTCACTTAGTATAAAACTTTAACACTTAGTAAAAATGAAATTGGGCCATGAAAATCCAGTAATATGTTGAACATTACTCACAACGTTTACAAAGCTGCGTAGAGAGATGTAAGTCTAGATTTACCTTTTATAACATCCCGCCTACCACGTAGATACGAAATGACACGATAAATGTGACGCAGATTCTATGTGTTTATTTACGTTTGACGATAAGAGAATATGTCACGGTCATAAAGACGTGTTTGCGACTGTTTATGGTCGAACATATAACATACGATTGATCTATACGATCAGTCGTGTCGGATTAACGAGGTTCCCAACCTTGCTCTGTGCGACAAATCGACTCCTCGTGTTTCTCTTTTGTCCCCTGTTCTTATAAGATGGGTACAAAGAGCGATCCTCCACGCTCTCTTTAGCCCCCTCTGCTTATAAGAATGACTCCAAGGCAAGGTTCGCCCCGGGCTACTGAGCACCAGCGTCACGACAAGGCTTGAACCATGGTGGGGTGCATTTCTCAAAGCCTATTTTAGTAACTAGTAGCGCCCTACTGTTGCTACGACTGTTTGTGAAAGTGATGTTATATATTCATTTAAGTTTTAAGTAAATTAGCTATATAACACCAAACGAATTATACACATTGGACCTGTAATTCATGAGATTATAGCGCGTTCAACTAAACAAACACTTCAATCTTAGTAGGAATGTAGATGGTAGAGATCTAAATTGAGTAATAATGATAATTGATGAAAAAGTATATTTACTTAATTACCACCTTTCAATATTATTGGACAAAAGAGCAGTCAGAGCTTTTTGTTACATCACATAATTGTTGTGGTTGTCCTCTTTTCCTCCTCTCCTCCAATGGTCTATATTGTGGAATTTCATGATTTTCAGTTACTTTACAGATTTTTCAGTTACTATAATTCAGAATTTCAGAATAATTCAGAATTTCAGAATAATTTAGAATTTCAGAATAATTTAGAATTTCAGAATTTTCAGTTACTATACAGATATACCGACAGAATACACGTGAAGACAAATCGTACCGTATGTAGGACTTATATAGGGTGGAGTACACAAATTGCTCCAGTAGGAACGAATGCGCAGAGTTTCTAATATACCTATAATACCTTGAACATTTGTTACCCGCATGAAATATTCACACCCACTTAGGTATAGGAATTGCGAGCGTGTGATACCTTCCAGCATTTATGTTATGTACGTTGCCTAAGGTATTTATCTTCTTTATTTTCGTACTTTTATCTAGAGAAGAATTTACCACCAGCAGCGGCCCACGGTTTCACCCGCGCAACTCCGCTCCTATCGGTTTTGACGTCGTGGTATAAATCTGTAACATTTTACTTGAATGTAACTATCATACACAAAAATAAAAATTAAAAAGATTTTTTTTCTGTTCCGTATTGTCGTTCCAGAGGTAGCGTGTTCAAACACACTCTTCGGCTTTAACAAATTAGTATACATTAAAGCAGTTAATCCTACCTATCATTTTAACTGTAATTACAGTATTTAAGACTTACTATACTATAAATATACAACTATTTTATCCAAAGTTGTCATATCCACAAACAATCATATCGAAACGTTCTGTTGTTTCTATATTATGTACATAGAAACACCAGAGCTTATATCATGTATCAAGTAGCCATTTGTCTGCTTACGAAGAAAGCGTTTGTCAAATTTTTAAACAAAATTTGTCTAAAAACTACTGGTATATTGCTCTGTGTCGTGGCCTACTTATCGGCTGCGTTTATTTGCGGTGACGTGCGCTTGTCCATCGGTCAGCTGTAACGAGATCGGTGCATTCACGACGTATGCTCATGCGAGCGAGCGCTTTTGTTGATCCGATCACCTAAAGACCGTATCGAGCGCACCCACATCACTAATGCATGTGTTTATCCACGGTAAACAGTGGTGTGCCACACGATACTCGACAGTTGCAAATCTGTGTGCAACTTGCTGATGCCTTGTAGGTACGTGAATGAAGCTAAAGCACGTAAAGTGGGATTTTTCAATATATATGACGTCACAAGATTCTAACAGTTGCTTAATAACATATAGCCACTGTACAGTAACCTGCGAATATACACAGTCGAGGTCATTTTGCTGAGTAGAGGACACGTGTAAACGTCCCTGTCGTGTTTTATGCTGTATGTATTTATTTTAGCTGTATTTTAGTCTGTATGTAAAATTTTAGCATAGTTCTAATATGGCGATCACGCAAAAAAGGGTAACGTAGAATTATTTCTTGTGCTAAGCGAACAGCCAGGCAATAAATTTGGTACAAACATGAACATAATATGCATCATCCATCGTTATTTAACTGCTAAGTGTGGTTTTGCGACGAAAATAATTTTCAAAGTTCCTTATCTTATACATAAACTTCTCGCGTTACAAGATTAGTTACTCTAGTTCATCAAAACGGCTCCGAATTTTTGCTAAATTTTATATGTATATCCAGTAGCTTCGAGAGTGGGCTACTATTTATTTTTTATACCACTAAGTCATAAGGGTTGTTCACCCATACCGGCAATACAACTTTTGCCGTATCAGTTAGTTAACAATAAATACAAATTATATAATAATCAAAAGTGTGGCATTATTCACGACCATTATATTGCAGCAATAACAGATTCCTATCTCTATTTATTGACGTGTCGCATTTTGTGTTGACCCACTTTTCAGATTAACTGTGGTTGCAATTGGCTCTTTTCCATAGTTTTGCTGCTACATAGCAACTTTTTTAGAATGGAATAATATTTTTAGAAGATGAAAGCTATAAACTTGCCAAGCGCCGGCCTTTCATAAAATGTCAAATATTAGCGAAACTTAGAGTTTTCTACAGTAAATTTGGCTCCACCACTGTATTATTATTAAGTTATTCTTAGTCCCATGCACAAGAAACAGTATTGGTTTTTTGGCCACGTACATAAAGAAGCTCCGATTAGCCGTAGCGTGATTGTTTCCCTAAACCAGAAGACCCAAAAATCTTCGCTAGTTAGTCGAACTGTTGAGGCTGGAGCAATAGCGCCGCCAACCAGTAGGTCCGAAAAAAAAAGGCTTATAGACTTTCTGTCTAATAGACAAATGGGCTGTATAACGCAGATTTTTTTTTAAATCAGACCACTATTTCCAGAAATTAGCACATTTAAACAAACAAAGAAAGTCTTCAGATTTATTATGCAACTGTTTGCTTTATTATATACTATAGGAGGTATAAAATAGATAAAGTTGTAACTAATTTAAATTGTTGACATACCATTTTCATTAAAATAGAAGTACTTATGGCGAGATATTTTGATGTTCGACTCTCTCTTGGTTTTTTCTGAACTTGAGGTCAGGGTTCGACAATTAAAGACACGATTTCTACAATATCAAGGTGTATAGTTTCACCGAGTTGGCTCGCCCTGTTAAGTGCTAATCGAGAAGTTTAAAAGAGTCACAATAATTGTGGAAATGTGGGCGACTAGTTTAGCAATTGTTTAATTGAATGTCTTCTTGGTTGGACTTTCTCGTGGTATATACACTCGCGTTCACTCTCCCGACGCAGTGGCTGGCATCGCATTGCGAAAGGGGTTGGCACGTCTGACCTACATCATAGCTCGGCTGGTCTGGGACATAGCCAACACTGCAACAACTTTTTCAACTTGAATTGAGAGAAAATGCACTATTCTTCATGGAACGTTACATGTTCAATTTGAATTATAGTTTGGACTTTTTAAGAGATCGCTTTGCGATTTTATGGATTTTTTTTTAATGTCGACGCATTAGGCTCGATGTTATGTATGCTATAAAATTGATTAATATTCAATGCGTGTTCAATAGTAAAAGTAATGATTTGCTCCAGTTCTCATTCATTTATTAACTTCTTTCGGGATGTTCGTTCTAACCGCGATTTATTTTCTATTAATTCATTGAATCTAAAGACTATAATATTGCATGACACCTACCTTTTCTACTTCTTCCCCTGGGCACATGCTTTCTTTTACCCTCAGAATAGTTTAAATATTTAGCAAGCAGTTCCAGTGTTCCAAATGCTCATAGCATTTATTTTAGTTGTCCATATTTCTCCTTGAATAATATTAACATTTTGAGCGGGAAATCCACTTCGATTTTATTAGAAAATATATATTCCCGATGGAGGCAAATATTGGAAGTGCCAGGGAATTTGTGGTTGACGTCAGCGAATTTGAATTTCAGATTTTCTACCGATAATCGACAGCGCCGAAACTCATACGGTGTGCTGGAATAATTCAGCTGACAGTATCGCGAGCACGACTTACCAAGCGCCTAAACGGCGTACGAACAGCGTTGACTTGGATAATTGAATTGAATTGAATTGCTCTTGCTCACACGACACTGCCGCAGGGTGAAAGCTATGCGCGTTTCGTGAGGTTTGACAATTTCCGATGGCCCAAATTATGTAGCGCGGAGTAAGTAGTCGGTGATAATGATTTTTACATGTAAATTGATATTGTATTTGCATACAGCAGTGCAATATGAGTTGACAACACATTCGAATTATAGCTTATTGTGCACAGTGCCACGTCATGCAACAGTTCGAGTGATATTGGTGTGTGTAAAATTATAATAAATACAATATAATTTAAACATTTACTCATAATCAATCACAAGCCGATCCGGCAAGCTTTGTTTTGGCGGGTTGGGTGAACAACCTCTTATCACTTAGGGGTGAAAAATATGTAGCCGATTCTCAGAGCTTCTTAATATATATAAAATTTGGTAAAAATCGGTAAAGCAGTTGCGGAGAGTTGTGACACGAAAATTTTATATATATATGACAATCAATCATTTCAAGTAGTTATTTTTTGTAGCGTAGCTGATAGTTATTACGGATTTTTAGGGTTCTCTACCCACAGGGACGGGACGCTATTTCTAAGACTCCGCTGTCGGTCTGTCTGTCACCAGTCAATTCAACAGTCTGCCTGAGTAGACAGTTGAAATTTTCACAAATGATTATTCTATCTAATAGATAAATTGGCCACATAACGGTGATTTTTTTTTGGAATCACACCAGCATTTTCAGAGATTAGCTCTTTCAAACAAACCAACAAACTCTTCAGCTGTGGCCGCTATAGCAGAAAAAAAAATATCTTGAAAGAACTCCCATACAACAGACGAATTTTGACACACAGAAGGTAATGCCATTAGAACCTACCTAATACCCTAAAAAATATCTAATTCTTCCTTGCACAATTGAGGATGATTAGTCATAATGTACCGTCAGCAGCCCCACCTCTCGGGTCCAAATATATTTTTTTTAGCTAAATGGGAATCACGTTTCCGCAGTCTGCAAATATCTACACAAATCTTAGTTATAACGAACGAAAAAAAAATTATCGAATTCCGTAAGGTCGTTCTGAAGTTATGATGTGCTTATTGCTTACGTAAGAAGGACAGGGGTTTCCATTTTTATATACATATTTTCCTAACGCCGCCGCGCCGTGTCTTATCTGTTTATGATTATCATTTACAAGTGATACACCTTCGCTTCGTTCGTGGATAACAGGGTTCAAATTATACACTAAAACCTTTCTCGGTAATCGCTCTGTCCATGGGTGAAATCCGTTCCGTGGATTTTGAGAAAATCAATGACGTACACATAGACAGAATTTGGAGAGTTTTTTTGTAATATGTATTATGTTGTAACGGTGTCAATAAAGGTTTTCCCGAAAAGTTGTGGTATGTATTTCATGGGACACGCGGTGTTTTAATTAGGCTGCTAATTAATTATTCTTTTGTGTTGAACATGTGATAAACATAAAATAATAATTAATTACATGTATACAAATGTACAACATAACTAAGCATTAATGCAACAAATACATAAGAAAAGGGGTAGTATTTTCAAGGCATTTACATAGAAGAACATAAAGTCTTTTGAGAGTTGCTTGAGCGAACAAATTTGAACGCAGCGTCGCTACGATTCGCTTAGATAAAATGTTTTATTTTTTGCGATCGGATGTTTTTGAAAAGAATGTAGGTAAGTGTCCCGCCCTATTTAAGCACACGATTGTTCTTTGAATAAAAGTATGTTGGTGATTTTATTTAAGCTACCAAACATCTACTGAGATGTAAGTCCTTGTTAGAGGTAATGCCATACTGTGTTGCAGCGGAATCGGACCGGGGAGGTACCTCTCGCTCATGATACCGGCGTAAAGTGATATTCGGTGTCGCGTTTCGTGTAGTTTGTGAGTATACCAGTGTCCCATTGGGGGGGGGGGGG
>JAFELO010000396.1:392132-429566 GCA_017140195.1 Eumaeus atala | reverse complement strand
GGGGGGCGTGGTGTGTGGGACTCGCGGCACATGATAGTGCCGAATATAAATAATTTGCGGATGGACTGAGATACCTCGGATCTCCATTCATCCCATTCACCATCCGTTCTGAGGATTTCGAGGAAACAGATCACATACAGACACAATTATTTGATAGAATTTAAAATGTGACTGTGAATTATAAGTTAATGTTTTTGATAGTTTAATCATACATTGGATAACACTTCCGTGGAACATCGATGAGAAGCAACAGCTATATTGTGGGGTGTCATGCGGCACATCAGCGAGCGTCGGCGCGTATTAACGATAACGGCTGTGTCATTGAAGGTGTGGATTGTGCCATCATACGACCCGTCAGTTTGTATAAAAAAAGTATAAGTCAGTTTGTATAAAAAATACATGAAATAATTTTTCATAGCGCCATATAAATATTCCATAGGTGTCAGTGGGTTATTGGTTTACGTGCGACCTCGCCGACCGCAGAGACGCGGTGGAACATGTCGCATGCTGTGATAAGTGTTATTTATGCATTTGGGCCGCCGCTATGCAATTTACATTGATATACGGACGCCGGACGGTACAGAAATCTTTCGGTACCATCATACTAGCTGTGCTCCACAGGTTTACACGCGTAAGATCTACCATAAAGGATTTATTTATGTCTATCTGGACTGAAGGTATTTTTTTTTTACTTTTATGTTATTCTGGATATAATATCCAACTTGTGCCACATTTAATCCTAATTCGTTCAGTACTTGTTTGAAAGAATAATAAATACACGCACGCATGCACGCAAACACGCCAATTCCTTCGTGGTTTACGTTTATTACTCGCTGGAATAGACCGGGTTGCGGAGGCGTAGCGAAACGGCACTCCCCAATTTTATGGATAGGCAGAGGGAGAGCTAAAGATTGAGCTCCGTACACCTCAAGAGTTTTCCAGCAGTGGATGTAAACAAGCTGACGATGATAATATTATAGACATTTCTGAATGGAATGAATCTGAGCAACTCTACCAGTAATGTTGACTTTCATACATAACTCGTTGTTATGTGTGAGAGTTAATATCTGCAATTTGTACCATACATGCAACTAATACATACTTGACATTTGTAGGCTACTGCGTAATTTCATTGGTGGCTTACCTCAACCAAGTAGAGCACGGTAACGCTCTTTAGCCGCAAACCTCACGTCGACACAGGTACCCGTAACATCGGTTATTACTACTTAGCCAGCAGCTGTATAAGCTCATCTTATAATCAAACACCAAATTGTTATTGCTATAATCCGTCGGGCATATTTTTACCATTTATAAATCAAAGTCTACAGGATGCACAAATAATACTTTCTTCCTCAATTAAAAATATGTATTAGAAAATATATTAAATATAATGTTTACTGAAAAAGGATACAGAAAGGTTAAGAGGTATTAGGGAATGGTATTTAAATGTCAAAGGAAAGGGTATACAATCTACATTCTACGCTTACAGGAGACAATACTTTGAGGCCACAATCAATATTCACCGGGGTCGCGTTGAAAGATCGTTTGTGGGATTGATAGATGTTTTAAGTTTTCAATGGTAGAAGACCAAATTTGTTGATCAAACTTGGTGTTCTTGCTCAAATCAAATACTTTATAGTGCTAAAACACGAGTTAAGGCCTTTTTAGGCGACTATATGTAGTTGTGTTAGTGAAACACGTATATAAGTGTTAAGTGTTTGTCGAATTCTGTCCAAAAACCTTCGGGAATTCAATAAAGCACATTTAAGACTGACACTAAGCACAAGTAGTAGTGCGATGGACAGTCAAAATTCAAACAATTTTGTCTAAATAGCGCTTTAAGGCGCCAAAAGCGTATTACCTGGTGTACACAGTACCTAGTCGAAGTAGTCAAGTTTGCGCTCGGCTCGAGGCATTTTAACTGCTTTCTCAATTTTATTTTTTGTGATAGTGTATGTGATGTTATATGTTAGACATAATAATGAGGTATATAATTTTAGCTAAGGGTTATTTAAAATTTTGACATCCTTTATTCTGTCTTTGATGTAATAAGGCTCGAACTTACTTAATATTTACTTGACTTATCTTAAGGATAATTATTCGACTCGTCGATTTTTAAATTATAACCGCCCTTTGCTTATTGTCCTTCATGTTTTTCCTAGCATCATCCCGTTTCTATATCGACACAGAGAGACTGTCATCTTACCTCTGACCTCTAGCCACAAGGAAAAACACGCCCTATCCTAGGTCGAATTCGAATACACGAAACCAGGTTTTTTCACGATGTATTCCGTCACAGCAGGAGCACTCATAAAATGTTCAAGTTCTCGTCAGAATTTCCCTGGTACATGTCGGAGTGCCGACGTGCACTAGCGGAACGATAACCACTGGACCACCGACGCTCTCCCGTTTGATTATAGTGACAAATAGAAAATGTTGTTGTGAATGTACGTTGTGCTGCCATTAAATTGGCTAGATGTTATAAATGTGAACTCGCTGACATTTACGCCAAAGGTCGCGTTTATTTTAATTGAATAACTACCGCCACGAGGCAGTAGCCCCTTGATTGCTCTGATTGGAGCGAACTTTACAAAGGCCAGCAGCAATTGCGACATGGGTTTTCAGTAATTCTTGGCGCCATTTAATTTAATTTTTAATTTATAATTTTTTTTATTAATTTACTAGCAGCGTCTCGCTGTTTCACCAGCATGAAGGTCATGGCGTTACGGTATATGGCCTGTAAACCTTCCTCATAGTACATTCATAATCACTGACCCAAGTCTCAAGTGAAAGCTCAAGGGAAAAATATTGAAATTAATTTTTAACAGATCAATGTTGTCTTTTGAAGGAGGGCTCAGATGGTGGGGGTTACATTACATTAGAAAAAGTTCAACAAGCGAACTTCCATCATCATCAGATGATGATGGAAACAACAAAACCAGCGAACTCATTGAATAAGAATTTTGATGAATTATAAGTGGTGACCACTTAATTTTGATGAATTATAAGTGGTGACCACTTAATTATCTGATACTGACGATCCGTTTCGGCTTCGCCCGTGAAATTTGTGAATGTGCATTTGTACCCTGTCAGGGGTACAAATTATACGCTAAAATCTCGGAAACCGCTGTAACCTTTGGTGAAAATCGCATTTCATTTATCACATATACACAGACAGTTTGTCTGTGAAATGCATTTCCGCGCCTTCACTGACCCTAGGTGGAGTCCAGTGGAGTGTGGGGCTCGCGGAACGTTATAGTGCCGAAGACCCACAAAAACCACCGTGAGTGCCATCAATGCCGCCTTTGGTGAGGTGCCTCGTAACAACAATTCATAAGGGCACTTCGACGGGTGGTCAGCCCCCTAAGGGAGCGACGCCACGATGAGGTTGTCCCACACGACAACCCGAGCAACTTTAGGACAGGGCAATGGGGTGAGGTTCCCATCATCGCCCCTTGCCCTAAAGCATCGCCTTCTTTGGCTCTTTTGTCCCCTCTAGATATAAGGGGGTACAAAGAGCAGCCCCTCCTCGGTTCAATTGACTTCGCCCAAGGTGTCTCGATTCACCCCAGGCTAGTGCCGTCACCGCCAAGCCAAGGCTTGAACCATGGTGGGGAGGTAAGAAGGAAGCCTATCTTAATATGAAGTTACGTTTACGTAGTCAATAAAATAAAAACTATGAACGGATATCGCAGTTTATAAACCGTTCATAGTTTTTATTTTATTGGAGGTGAAACTTACCGGAAATATCGATTCTACGGTACTTGTTTTTTGTCTGACCTAGGCTATTTTAATTTTTACTAAATTATAACAGTCCTTTATTCAAAACGTGCCTTATAATTAAGGTATGGAATTCTAAGTGCATCGTATGGCAGGTCATTAATTCTAAGTTGAATGCTTTGGCGATTTGCCAAGTATTGTAAAATGTAAACAATGGGTCCTACGACGTCGGCGAGATCGCTATATCAAGTCTGACAGGATGCCGAGCGACGTCTTTAGCAAGATTATTCATGTACTTAAGCATTTTACCGAGCTAGTATCGATCCATTAGCAACTTTGTTAAACGCCCCTTTGCGGTCGGGAAATTTCATGAAAACGTACGAAGGTCGCACAAGTGCACGCACTTACATTCCGTACAATAATTAGAATAATTAATGAAATTCATTTATAAGGTCTTAACCGTAGAACAGTGTTTCATTGACGTCTCAGTGTTTACACACAGCAGGCATAACAAGAAATTTATAATTTCATCATCATTTAAAATTAAAATAAATCCTTTTCTGTAATAGGAGCCTTGAACTTAATATAATATGATATAATTTACAAATGAATAACAAAGAATTGTTATTTTTTTAAATTATTATTGAAGAGATTATCTTAAATACGTGAAATATATTTGGGGGTTCTCAAGCTATAAACGGAGTTTTAAGAAACTTGCAGACATCTAGTGGTGTTTAAAAATTTGGTTTCTGTTGACAGTGACAGCCACTATTTTTTCCTAGATATTTTTCCTAAAACCTACGAGTATATAATGTATAATTCTTGTTCACAATTAAGAAATAGTTTTGTTGGCACTCGATGTCTAAGTGTTTGGCGCGCATCCACATACATTTATTTACAATCATATTTTCATATCTTTAAGCGTCAAAATTAGAGAATAAAAGCAAAAGAGCTTTTTTAGAGAGATTTATATAACTATATAAAACTAATATTAAATATTAGTTTTGCAGTAAGATTGCCGATTTCCAGTATACGTATTTGTAAATGTAACCTACACGTTACGTTTTTTATTCGCCCTTACATTCTCATTTTCATCGTGAATACCTCCATTTTGCGTTGAAATGGAGTTCCTTTGACCCTTTCATGCGTAAAGTAGCGGGCGTTTATGAGCTACACGGGGAAACGTTTACAAAGTATATCCAAAGAACATAAGCGCTGTCTTCGCTTAAGATACTCGTCCGTAGGAGTTCTTTTGAGTAACGTATTTCTTATAGCTCTGCATAGAAATTTGGATATCGTTTTATTATGCATGTTGCCGGATACCCTCGTCCTGTATGTTGATGACTTATTATTTTATATTAAATAGAATATAATTTTTCTTTGCTATATACTATGTCTAGTCTATACTAATGTTTTAAATTGTGGTGTTCATTAAAAATATCCGTGCCGAAGGCGGGGAAGGCTTTTGTTAATACATACATTTACTTTAAAGCGGGCTTAATGTGCAGGCTTTTTAGTATTTCAAAAGGGGGCTCAGTAAAATTCAAAATCAGTCAGTTTATTAGTACTAATCCCTCCGTATTCGAGCTCGTTTATTCTTTGGCTTGTAATTTAAAAACCTTAGTTTTGTTGAAGATAAAATGAATGTGTCTGCAGATAACACAATGCGGGGCAACGGGCAGACCTTGCCCCGGAGTACAGCTGCTGCGGTTATTGTTGTGCAGTGCGGCGGCACGACCCTCGTTCTTTATACTCACGTCGAACACCTGGCTCACGGTTCGATGTTGTCAAATGTGTAGGATACTATGTACGAACATGTTGGACATTTTTATTCTTATATTAGATGGCGCTTGGTTTACAATTGTTACCTAAATAGTCCAACAACCACTGACATGTTTTATTGTCTAAGTTAGTGGGCCATGAGTACGTAATGCATGTAATTTAGTAAGCATTTATAACGTTACACATGCTTTTGTATCTTAACCTCGTATATCGTATGCAACTTGAGTTTATGAAGTAAGTGGAAGCAGAGTGGAGAATGGAAACGTGTGGAGGAAGCATGACAAATCTGTAAGGACCGTGACATGTTCCACTCAGTTTTTTCTGCCTACCCTATTAGGAAAGAAGTGTGTATTTGTAGCTACATAAGGCCCTTGAAATTTTAAATAACTAGTCGTTATGAAACAAAGCCATTCAATGCTCAAGTACAGTCAACAGTAAGGTTTTCTTAAAATGGTTTGACGCATTTCAATGTAGTTGACATAACCAGTGCTGTAATCCGTTGAGGTGGGCGGGTCAGTATACTTGTACAACAGTCGACGTTTGAGATTGGGACTACTGGTCGATCTTGAGCAAATTAGATCAAGCACGTACTCGACTAATTGTAATCTATTGTTTAGATCTTCTATGTCAATGCGGACGGAAAGCGATAAAACTGATAATAGGTATAGAACTAGAATATAGTCAATAGCTAATTACCTAATTTATATATTATTAAGACTACAGGTGAATGAATACAGACTTTTATATCAAATTATGAATATGTAATTGTAAGACTATTATGCTGTAAGTTTTCCAATTAAAATAATACTCATATAAAGAGGACTCTTTGATTTTGATAAAACTACATTTGTGTACATGTTTGTAATGTTTTCACACAAGTTTTTGTGTGAAAACATTACAAACATGTACACATATTGGACCGATTTCAATAATTATTTCACCATAGGAATGTTGCATCTTCACCGAGAGACATGCCACTAAGCCTATGGACTATATTACATTTTCAAAAAGAAACTGCTTGGCGCTGCTAGTCTCTTAAAAGGTAACCACAACAAGTTGTCTAAAGTGTGTTTTTTCGAAATAAAAATGTTGCTCTACCGTCACGACCAGGCGGGTTGATGATCTGGCATAGGTGAGGCTTGTCGCGAAAGACTATGTGTATCAGGTAACTAGGATTACTGAAATTTGCACTGCTCTCCACGGTCCAATCAGCGTCCTCCTCGACGTCGACCACAGCGTCGAGGTCATCTTAGATCGATACCTAGTACTCACGCGAGCTGTCCCCGTCATCAGAGTATGATGAGGATCCGCCGGCGACGACAATTGTAGTTAATGCAACTCGCCCATCTGTGGGAACTTTGGACCCCGAACCCAGCCTCAATAGCATATTTTATGGCAATCAGATGAAGTCGTATTGGTCTTCTCTTCGCTTGCATAGCCGAAGTTAAGGTCCGAAAAAAATTTGCTGCAGAAGGATATCTGCTATTGGATACCATAATATAGCACTGGTTGTATCCACATAACTAGTGGCTTATGTGGACTCTTTGCCAATGAACTTGTCCGATTGACGTTACCTAAAAATAAAGCGTAATGCACTCAAAATGATAAGTAGACCACCGAAGGGACTGGAAGCGTGTAAAGGTTATTGTCTGAGGAGCCGCTGTTGATCTTTTGCCCCAGTGTTTGGATGTGCTTACCGAGCGAAATAGTTTTTAGCGAAGTACATTTGCAAACACCAAACGAAATAGAGCTTAATATTTATCTTACACGGAAACTTGTACCGAATACCGCTGCTTTGTAAATAGAAGTTCACAGAAAAATGGTTCCTTGTTAAAAACTACATTAATAGTAGTTTTATATGCAAAACGATATTTTTGGCGAACTCGGAATTGCTAATAGATAATAGTTGAAGTAGTCCAGTAGTCAGATTTTAAATAATTTCATATTTATTTTCCGACCTTTTTATCAAACGTTTTGAATGCTATAACAGCAAAAGTAGTAGCAGCTATGTTATGATTTCATATCATAATGAAAGTACTCTTCGTTTTACTGTGATAATCTTCAATTACCGATTTTTTTCATTACCATCCCCTTTACCCGAGTTGAGTGAATGAGTTGACGAATCATTCGTACAGTAAATAAACATTGTGAAGTCAGACAGCTGTTAAAATTAATATAAGGGTGGTACCTTACACCTTGTCGGGTCTGTCTAGACGACGTAACGCCGAAGGCCCCGGACAATGCACTTGTGTTGCATAAGCACTTAGTACTTACACTCTCAATTTTTAAGACGTTTTTGTTGCTTTTTCACTCATCAGTTTATGCACTTGATAAGTTGGGATTCATAAGGTAAGGGCTATAATATGCGTGTGAATGACCTCGCACCCTCCGCTCTCGCTTATAAGCCTGTCTGTATTCACCCCAAACTCAGGATACGTTCAATTTTATTGACCCCAAGGTCGGTGTTACGTACTATGAGATTTATCTCAATTCGCTCGGTTTAACGCTAAGCTTCCCATAGTTACGCGTTTGATGAGATGTCATTTGAACGTATGCCTTTAGTATATTGCACTATAAACATGGTTTCATTTTAAGTTATAAATCAACATTTTGACAATAATTTTATTTAGTATTAGTAGGCAGAGCGGTCGGGATTTTTTTGGGTGATTACTGACGAACACAATAATAATAGAGGTTATGTGGAGGCCTGCCCCCAACGGGCCACTGGACTCTCACAAATTTTACGATGTGTGGTATTTATTATTTGCTATCTTCGAAATTCATATTAGGTACGTGACTAAAATATCCGCAATCTTCATGTAAAGTTTGGTTTAAGATAGGAATTACACATGACACGATCTTCTTGAGCGTCCAAATAGCAACATTCTTAGTTGTATAAAAACGACTATAAACTTGTGTCCAGTATGTTAATAAATGTGTAAATTTTAGTGTTTCTTTGTTGTTTTTTCAAAAGTCCTAAGTCCCAAACAGAATTTAATAAAATTTTGCACAGAGGGAATGAAGAGTTCCCCTAGAATGGATTTCACACGTGATAACCGATGGGCGTCTTCATTTTTCTGGATGCTGTTCCCATTTCTTTTTTTAACAAAAATGTACCGCATAATTTTATATTGCCAATAACGGAAACAAAAACGTTCCACGTTGCTTAAAACAAACGGTCCTGTGGTATCCGTAATCTGATGGGTGTCTGGAACTCGCGGATGTACCGAATACCACTAAAACCCGCGGGTACTACCGGCTGCTTATCATGAAGTGGCCTGGATCTGTCAGCAACAGAGCACATCGGCGACTGCCTGGTCCTCAAAGGTTCGGACTCATTCACAAGGGGGGATATGAACCCTGATCGTACGGGCAGTAAAATATTGACATACTAAAGTTCTATACGAAATATGTAAAAATTCTATCTCCTTTGGCCAAATCTACCGATAGACACAACATAGAAAACGGCCGTTAGTCATTGCGAATATTGCGAATTTGCTATGTTACGTTATTGTGAATATGCAACGTTCGCGAACGTTGCATATTCACAATAACATAACAAGGGTTATCCCTTAATTACTTACATGTGAATTAAACACCCCGTCAGTAGCGGGCGCAATTACCTGAGTAAATGCCAAGTCCCCTTAGTCAGACGAGGTTTGAATATTATGAACTAATTGCATATTTGTCTTGCATAAATTAGAGGAGGTGTTTTGTGCGTCTGAAGAGTTCGTAAGAATAGCTACAAATATCCGTCTGTCAACTCAAGAAAAGACTTGTGAGGCCGTTAAATAAAACGACCCCGACGAAATATAAAGCTTGAAACTTTATTTCGCCCAAAGATTAGGGATCGCCCATGGGTCTTAGAAAAAACAGTTGAAGCCTCGGGCGTTGATCCGGCAATTTGGCCTGGTGCTTCCTATTCGTTCTTTGCTTCCCCTACCATTCCACTTTGGTGACGTCGGGGTGACGCAAGCAGGCGTGGGGCTTCGACCACTCCGCAAAGAGCCCCTGTTGTAAAAAACTAGCAAAAATCCAGGATAACAACGCCGTCAAATGATGGATGTCGTGGCTGAATCGCTGGAATAGTAGGCTCTTCTTTATTTACCGTCATTATTTTTTTCAACTATTGTTTTAGTGTATACTAATGTGATAAAACTGAAGATGTTTGAACACGCTAATCTCTGGTACTACGGAATTGAAAAATTATTTTTGTGTATTCGAGCTACATTCATGCAGAAGGCTACTATCGCCATATTATGACGCTACGGCCAAAAGGAACGGAGTTACGCGGGTGAAACCGTGAGGCACTGCTAGTACATGATAAGTGGGGAAATTTCGATTACTTTCCAAATTGATTTCATAGGTGATACATATTTTTCTTAATATTTAGTATGTAACGGTTAAATAATTTAAATTGAAAAGCTTTTGCCTGTGGCATCAAAGGAATGTTTGTTTTGCCACACATCGTTAATATTCGACACATTACAACTTCGATAGACTTTCTGTTTTGCCTTTGATCTTTAATCCTAAGTATCGTGATAAATTATTAGGCTCTTTTCCCGGTGCCTGTACGCAAAAAACACTTCTAGTTTATTTTAGTATCTCAGAAAAATTAAAAAATACGGAGCTTAAACTGCTGGGAAAGACACGCTGAAGTGTCTCATTGTATTAAAATAAACTTTAATGGTTTCCTCGTTTGTTTTCGAGTTCTTCAAAAATAAATATTACAAATTACTGCCTGTGACTTCATACTATCCTTGGAAGCGTTATTAAATAAATGTAGTTACAGTTCGTTGGAAAAATTTGATAACATTCGTAGCTGACGATACGCTTCGGCGTCGCCCGTAAGCAATTGGGACAGTATCGCTAGTTTTAGAAATAAATCGTGTTCTATAGACTCGTCCATCTCTCAGTGAATGTCTATCAAAATCAGTCCAGCCGTTGCCGATATGAGCCCGTACAAACAGAGGCATAAATTAAAAATAATAGTTGTTTATAATTTTTAGTTACATAATTAAAAGCAAACAAAAAACTGCCCTTGAAAAAACCTAGTTATTATAGAATCCCAGACAGAAACTTCAATTTTATTTATATGTATAGCTTATGAATGTTAACATCAATAATCATTGACACGAGGATATCCTTATGAACGAATATTTTCGTTTATGGTAATTTGTAGATATGACGCGACAAATGCGAACATTTTTAAAACGCAATAGCATACACTATACAAACAAATTATTTTCTTGTTTGGGCTAATAATTTAAAATCTATACTTGTTATATAAAATAAAGTCCCCGAAATTCTGTTTGTAACGATTTTCTCAAAATCTACTGAACGGATTATCATGTGGTTTTCGCCCATGGATAGATTCATTCACAAGCGAAATCTTAGTATTTAATTTGTGAAGGTAACTACGGGCGAAACCGGGTCGCTAGTATTATATAATTTTCATTTTAATTTGTTTATTTGTAAACGAATGTTTTATTTTGTTTAAAGATTAATCGAAATCTATGGATACGTAGATATGTCCATAACTTGTTTCACACTAACTAATACAGAGTTATTAGTGTAATAAAAGTATATAGACAATACACACTATATGTCTATATACTTTTATTACGAATATTAAGTTTCCTGAAAATCGTATCCAAATAAATGAAAATGTGCATCGCAAATTTATTGACATGATTTTGTTAACCATGGAAATGGTGGCTTCATGGACGGAACAGGGAGAAAGTTGGACGAGTAAATAATGTTAGCTTCGTTACACTTGATTTATTCAAAACCACCTGCAAACGCTAGTATTTCTATAACAAATGTGTTATATTGGCATATAGGATACAACATCGCCAAGTTTAATTGAAATACTTTCAGTAATTTTGGTGTGATTGAGTAACAAATATCGATGCAAGCATTCGAACTTTAGCGTTTATAATATAAGATAATTTAGCTGCACTATCATGTCTGCCATTTTTATATGGAACACGAAACAATAAAGCGTGCGTACTTTAGCTATACCTGGGGCTGAGTGCGCTCACAGTGTAGGTAGACATTCCCAAGGAGGTCGCCGTGCCGACACGGTCGGCTCGGCAGTCGTCGTCGCGGTTACGCTTGTGTGGTTAGGCCTTTATATTTTAGCTATACCTGGGGCTGAGTGCGCTCACAGTGTAGGTAGACATTCCCAACGAGGTCGCCGTGCCGACACGGTCGGCTCGGCAGTCGTCGTCGCGGTTACGCTTGTATGGTTAGGCCTTTATAGTTCTTCTTCTTGTAGAGCCAGTATAAAAAGTGTATACCTATGCAAATTTTTTGTAGCTCCCAATAAAACAAACACACTACACCAAATCTGTAATTTCATGTTGGACAATTGTAGTGTTTGTTATTGCGGCCAGCTTGTTCGTCTATAAGAAAAAAAAATGAGTTTTTTTTTTTACATTTTGTTGGAAGATAACAAGTACCACACCAACGGAGCTTCGCTATTTATTCTTGGGACTGAGCTAAGTAAGATTGAACAGCAGAATATTAATTTGATGTTCAATATGTGTTTTTTTTTTAAATAATGCAACTCAAGTCCCTACGGTACTCACCACAGGACTGGGCTAACATGGTGTGATAACAACACGTGTTATAAAATCCTATCGTGAGTAAAACTATTTTCATTCCATTTGATTTCTGTTACGAAAATCTGAACCTGTTTGTCTGTTTTTGATGCCGACTGTACAACGTAAAATAATAAAAATAAGTGATTCTTGAAGACACGTACCTACAACATAGATAACATATTCTTGAAGACACGTACCTACAACATAGATAACATATTCTTGAAGACACGTACCTACAACATAGATAACATATTTTTATTGCTCAATTCATCTTCTATTTGCATACAGAAATAGGTGAAGTGAAGAAAGTGTAAAGTTGCGGAAGATAATGAATGCACAGTTTTTGGCGCATCAAAGTACGTGCCAATTATTCATAATGTGGCCTTAATAAATTTTAACAGCCCGCGCATAGAAAGCGATCAGCTTTTGCATATGAATGTATGCGAAGCGATATTATCACCAAGTCTTGAAAATTCCTTCAGTAGAAAATAAGTTACATGTAGTGTTAATTTATAAACTTCTAAAATATAGAACACATTTTTATTGCATAATGGGACAAACGAGCTGTCGGGTCATTTTCATGACTACCGACGCCCATAGACATCCGCATAATTATGTAAATGTTCTGCCCCTCTCCTTTCCTGTCTTCCAGACCGGATACTCACAAACCGTATGAAACGCGAAAGCGTAGCTGTCTCCTTATGGCGATATCATATGAGCGATAGCGCCTTCGAGGAAGACAACGCATCTGCATTATAACAATAATGTGGACGTCCGTGGCGTCGGACCACGCCCATGGACATCCACATTATTGTTCGGCTTCGATTGCTCGTTTGCCCTCTTATACTATAAAAAAATCTGCAGGAAAAGACTGTGTTTGTCCCCGTGTCGCCCCCCTTAACCTGCACAAACTTAACTGCAATAGCAGCAGTGTCAGTATTAGGTACTTGAAAAAGAAAAAAGAAAATAAGTTTGCGTATGTTCCTATAGTGTGGAACGCTTCTGTGTAAACAACGACGTTTTGTTCTCACCTTTCAGCCTGTATATAGCACGAGACGTTTTCAAATCGACATGATACAGCACGGCAGATATTGTTACATTCCCTTATATTATCGCGTACACGATACTAGACTCCGTTTATGGATTGATTAACGATAATAGTTAGTAAGAGGTAGTGCCATGCCGTATTGCAGCGGAATTGGGAAGGCACGACCTAACATGATACCGGTATATACCGGTATAAAGTTACAGATTCACTATCGCGTTTCGTTGTCATTGGTGGTGGAGGAGGAAAAACGGACAACGAATTTGCGTAACTATTATGCGGATTGTAACGGCGTCGGTAGCTATCAGAAGGCAGAAGGCAGAAGGCAGATCGATTGTGCCCATATACTATAAGTAAGTCAGCAGACAGCGCGACAATGTACAAGTATCAAGATCACTTTTCCACGTAACCGTTACGGTTCTAATTGCGACGATAGGGCAAAAGAAACCGATTTCGTAATACTTTAGACCCATTCCACTTTTAATAAATGGAATCGCTGACTCGTGTTAAAACATAACATTGGTTCGAAAAGGTTTCAGACAGAGAAGCGGCAAGAGCCTAATTATATTTTGTTACAAAAAAAAGTTAAAATTATAATGCTTCTCTATAGCACTGTAACAGGTGTAACGAAACAAACATAAAGGGTGATCCTTGACATAATGATACACAAAAAATCTCTCCCGGACATCGCTCTAACCATTAGTGAAAAGCGCATGAAAATCCTTTCAGTAGGTTTTGAGAAAATCTATCGTATACAGCTTCTGTGGACTTCTGTTTTATAACACTCATAGATAACAATACATCATGATAAGAGCGTCGAAGCCATGTATATGAGCACGCGCCAGGATTTCCAAACTATTTCCTCGCCACTCCGTTGGTCGGCGCAGATCTTTAGACCGCTCTCATTCGCTTCTTAGACTGAATTCAAAGTAAATCAAAGGCACATGCATATCCATGTAATATCTGCGTTTCATATATCCAAAAATTTTACGAGAGAAAGTTGAAACAGGGACTTTTCTTTCGGCTGGGGTTGTGTTCATCGTTAGTATTACCTCGTTAGTATTCTATCCGATAGCTGACTTTATCTTATGTTCCTGCATATTACTATCGAGCGACTTGGCTTTGGTGATTCATATGGTGACCGAAAGAAACTTCGAAATAGGACTAGTATATTAGTTTTACTGTGAAAGATATACAAATTCCTGCACGCATAGCGAAGAAGGATCTAGGTGCACAGATAGCGTTAACATATTAATAATGCATTAATAACGGCTATTTTTTATCGATTTCAATTAAGAAGGAAGTTTACAATTGGACATGTGTCTTTGTATGTCAGATTTACGCGATTACTTCGTTAATTGGGGATCGATTTTAAATATTCTATTTATGCATGTATTTGTACTTGAAATAGATTATTGACATTTATGCGAAATAAGTGAAATGTCTCGTAGCCGAATTAATCGATAAATAGAATGTTGAAAACGACCGTAAATATTTTGAGCGGTGATAAACCCATAAGGGCCTGAGCCCTTCGTTTAACCCGAGTGAAGAAAGGCGACACCACTACTGAGATCTAGGCATCTGGCGAAGCAGATCACTTATAACATAACATTATATAATCCCATTGTTCATTGACCTTTTATATCCAAGCAGTTAATATATATTTATTATGTGTAGTCAGTTTATAATAGTGATATAGGTCACAGACGCACAGCAGCTATGTTGCACACTGTTCCTGTAGCGTGTGTAAACGAACGCGCAGCCGACGAGTGTGTGTACGTGCACCAGCTCAGACGCTGAGAGACAAATATTTATATTAACACGCCTTTGATGATCATAAGGTTCTGTATCTATCTACGCATACTTATAATTAGTAGCTTCACAATGTAAAGTGTATCTTTATACTGTGGTACCTTTTTGTATTACAACAATAGGACCTTAAGTTTAGGTGGCAAGTTTTAATCAAAACCTGCCACGGTTAATTTTCTGTCGTGATGTCATACATTTATAAATTCCAATATCAAATTGATAAGATTACGTGAATACCGGGATGAACTTCAAACATTTCTCAATTTAATTATGCGTTAGTGTGAGGAATAGAACTCATGCCTCCTCCCACTAGACGGCAGTCCATCGAGTGGGAGTGACCTAGTCAAGATCGTGTATAGCAGCTGGATGCGTGCTGCTTAAGACGTTACCTATGACGCTCCCTGGGGGAGGTATATGTCAAACTGTGGATGCCTTCTGGCTGCTGATGATGATGTGACAAACAGGTAAAGGTCCGCGTAAATAGAACTCCTGATAATTTTAACGTTATCGTTTTCCTCTCCGTGTTTAAAGTGTGAATCTTGGAAATACCTGTATAGACAAAGCCATTAAAACAAATCTATTCGCATTAATATCTGACCTTTCACTAGCCTCAGACTTTCGCCGTAGTGGAGGAACGAGAGAAATTCGCGGAAAGATATCATACGAGATGCTCTCGTGGTGACGTGTATGGAACACGAGTTTCCTTAAAAGTAATAGTAGGTTACGTCCTATACGGGCCATGGTGATATAGTGACTACGCTGTATGGTGATGGTACAATGCGATTATGAGGTACTAATAGCGAACCTCGGTTTCACCCACGTCACATGGTAAAACTCCATGTGAAGAAGGAGAATGACGTTTATAATGTGGAAGTTTAGTGGAAACCTGGTGGTTGAATTTCTAAAAAATGTTTTCTATTTGCGCTCTTAAATCGTGCAAGGGACCTCTATACCAAATTCACGATTCTAGGCACAGTAGCTCCGACAGCTCGTTCTATGTGAGTAAATAAATCGAAATATTTTCATATTTATAGATTTATTACATCGCAAAGACAATAATCATTATTTGCCACGTGTACTGATGGCGATACATGTTGGCCTGTTAAGATCGTTTTCTAAATGAACTGCAATTGTCAAATATTTGATCAAAATCGGTAGTCTTAGTGCTGTTATGGTAATATCTTTAAGAGGCTTGAGCGCGTCATAGAAGTTAAACGTCTTATGTGTTAACTTCACATTACCATAATGAAGCCGTGCCTTCTATAATTCCGCTGTATAGAAACACTTGTTACTCAATCTGGTCAGTGGAATATTACTGTCTTTCCGACTGTGCTCAACGGCTTCAACTCTATCACAAGGGAAGCGTTCATTTCTTCGGGATGGAAAGTAAAATTATGTTTGTAGTCCTAATCTGTACCAAATATGTGTCATATCCGGCCGGTACGATTTAGCAAGATTAAAAAATACAAAGAGAAACTTTCGCATAAGAATAGTAAAATGTGTGAAACCGTATGTTCCTCAAGGCTCGCCCTAGTCCAATCATTGCTGGACCTATCTATTTAAAGCGAAAGGTCACACACTCTATCATTATGTAATCTCAGAAACTTCAAGTACTTGGAGTTTTGTAAGGGGGTTCTTTTTCGGATATAGGTGCTCACTCACGGATGGGATATTCCGAAATTTGACGCCTAAGGGTGCGTTTATGGGAGTGGAGTATGCGTGCGAACCACGGCGGGCTGCTTGTAAGTATTTCTAAACAAAAATGTTGTGAGGCGTCTAGGAATTACTCGATTATGTATGTTGCGTGACGATCGACTGTCTAAAAACTTAATTGCAGTATTGCAAGGCTGTGAGAACTTTATGCAATGATATAACCGTTTCGTGTGATTATGATTCGTGTGCAACACTTACGAACTAAATCTCACCTTTAAGTGTGCAAGAGACGAGAAAATTGCATTGAGCAAGCAGAGAAAGAGCTTAGCGCATCGATGGGTCAGTTGCGAAACCACTCGAATGGCGTGATGTGGATTTTATTGTCTCTTACGCATCTCTCCATGAGCGTTTGACATGGTCAACATAAATTGCTCTGCTGCGAAGAAAAACATGTGGTAAAATATTCATATCTGACATAGTCGTGTCTTTATATCAAGTGTCGTTTGTAAACATGCACGCGCTTCCAATCCGAACCAGACACTGACATCGTCTTCTCGTCTTCATGTCGACGAAAATTTCTTCCAAAATGATTCCTAATGGTAACCATTATTTATGTAACTGTACTGCTAAACTAACGATACTTCTCAATTGTTACAGGGTGGTTATCCTGCTAAATTAAAAAAGGTGCTGATAGTAACGGCGCCGCTGTGGTTCAAAGCACCCTTCCGAATACTGCGGCTGTTCGTGCGCGAGAAGCTACGAGAGAGAGTGCACACGGTCAGCGCGCCGCAGCTAACTGCACACGTGCCTCGCACGAGCCTGCCGCGGCAGCTAGGCGGCCTGCTGGAGCCTGACCACGTGACCTGGTGAGTGACACGACGGGTTGAATGAAAGAAGGAAGGTGCAGCACGCCGCAACTAACAGCGCACTTGCCTCGTACGTGCCTGCCGCGGCAGCTGGGCGGCCTGCTGACCAAACACAGATAGTTCCTGAAAAATGGATGTTTATACTATACATCGTTTACAATACAGTAACCATATTCTTAAAATCTCGTGTCACGGTTTTTGTGTTCAATTGTAATTCTATGTGTGTATTCGCTAGGTATGACAATAGTATGTAAAGTGTATTTCAACTTTTTACTGTGATATTTCCACGGAAACTCACGTGGACACTACAGATAGGCGTAACCAGTATACAATATAAAATATTCCTGGATCGCATTTCCGCTGAATTTTTCGCTGCGGCTCGTTGAACCGAATCGCCTTAGTAAAAAAGGATGGACTTCCTTACCTTGACATTTCTAACCTTCAAAGTCAAGGTCGTTGCTCACCTATGCCACTGTACGTCGCCTACGCCACAGTACATATAACATTCAGTATATTATGTGTGAGACAACATACTGTACGTTATACAGCGCCTGTACATTAGAACTGAAGTTGAACAGAATTGGTGACCAGTAGTTAACTTTGAGTATTTTGAAGTTGTAACAGGTTGCGCCATTTCTGCCAAATAGCCGAATCGGACCGACACGAGGTTGAGGTTGATTACTTTTGGCTCCTTGTATGGTTAACTCTGCCTCGTTGTATGGTTACCTTTTCCTCGTTGAATGGTTACCTTTGGCTCGTTGAATGGTAACCTTTGGCTCATTACATTTTGAACAATGGCGCTTGAAATAACAGCGATGCTGTCACCTGCGGTGCGGTTCGTTCGACAGTCCGGTGAACTTTTGGATTACGCGTTGACATAACTTCTGATTGTTTATAGATGTCCCGATGTCGTTGACAAATCCCCGTTTGTCTCTTATGTGATGTCAAATCTCTCTTTAATGCTATTTTAGCTACCCTGACTTTTACAAATGAAAATAAGCTTCTTTTGTAAAAAAAAAAAGGCGTAATCAATATGATCGGCTAAACATTTTCTACATCTCCGTGGTGCCTCGCATCTGGGCTTCACTTGCCTGCTCTCGCCTTTCCTTGGCTTGTCACAAGTCATTGCAGTCTTGCACTATCTCTCGCTTTGACTAGGGAGGGAAACTGGAATTACTTCTTACTCCCCCTGTTTTCTTCTGATTGAATTCGTTACGTGTTCCAAGAGTCTTTTAGCTTTTCCCTCTGGCTCCCTGCGATAATATCAAAGGGTCAGTACTGGTTGCCGCTGTCGATCCTGGCCGACAGGAGTAGCAGCGTTGGGAACGTCCTTTTGTCACATAGAGCAACCCTTACAAATGTCAGTCTAAGACGCCATGACATCTGTGTGTACCTGTTGTGGATTAGTATCCGTGTAAACACTAGTGATGTACCGGATCGTTAGCAAATATATCCGCGGTATACGGTTATGGATCTTGAGATTTTGAGAAAGTCTCCTTCTTCTTCAGATATCTAGCCAGATTCTTCATTAGGAGTTCCGTCGCTATCCATAACATGTAATGCGCTATCCATAACTTGGTCAACGTCCAGCGGTGGACCGAAACACGGTAACATTTCAAATTACTTTGAAAGAACTGGGAATCCAGAAACATAAAGTTTTTTTCATTCATTCTAATTAAATTGTATACAAAATTAGCTATAAAATATTGTGAGTAGCCGGTGGTTCATCGGAGAGGAGGAGGAAAGGAGTGCAAACGCATAACAATAATGCGGGATGTGTGTCGTCAAGGGGATCCCATTTCTAGTTTGCCCCCTATCCTATAATAAAACATTTACGTACGTAGTACTGCCAACTTGGTCTACGTCCAGCGGTGGGCCGATAAGGGCATGTAATGGAGATAAAGGTAACTGGCACTTCAAACTCTACTCTCGTTACAACCAATCATATAAATTGCGTTGATAGAATTTAACATTTAATTCTTAACGATACCGTTGATATATTTTGCCTCCCTGAAATAATAATAACTAAACAAGCCAAGGGGAGAGTTGAAGAATATAAGTTTTGCAGCTTGAATATTTTATTGAGCGTAAGTGAAGGACGTAAAAACAAATGGTCTCGTGAGTTTTTGGCTGCGCGCCAAGGATGTGCGCTTCATTGAATGAGCCTTTTGTCTGACCTTTGGACTTCGTTACAGTAATTTTCCGCGTGGTGAACGGACGTTTATCCTGCTTGAACTTTCAAAAGCATTATAGTATAATGGGCCAAAGTGACCATAGCAGCCTTTTGATGACTTACATCGCCCATTAGACATCTGTATGTATGTGTGTATGTGTTATGTAGACGCGTTGTCCTGCTTCCCGTCTTCTACAAAACGCCACCGGAAACTCAACTCACAAAACCTACGAAACACGACGGCATACCTGTCACTTTGTGGATACTATGTGAGCGAGGGGCATCTCATGGAACCTGCCGGTGTAATAATATGTGAGGTGCATCTTGTATTGCATCTGCATTGGGCTGACACGACCGGGTGGGGGGGGGGGGTAATTCTCGCTCTAGCGTGTAGCCCATTTTGAAGTGAGTTTTATGTTAATGATAGCGTATGGTGTATGGGGATACACAAATTTGGCTAATAAGACCCATACATAGTAATTAATTATAAATTTACCAAAATCAAACAGAAAATTTGATGAAGATTAATGAATGTCTACCCCAACATTTCGAAATTGGGTGATCTTATGGAACATGTTAATAAGTCTCGCTTGTGTTATGTTACCTTTTACCAACTTTTGACGGTTAAGAGTAGAAAGCAAGCGTCCCATACTTCAATATATGTCTCATCGATATCCCTTAATTTTTTATGGCTCAATTTTTTTGTATAGTGTACACGTACACACAAGGAATTGGAGTCAATTCGGTGACTAACGGGGCCCATACACATTGGCATAGAGGTTATGAATATTTGCGGACTTATCACGCAACGTTAGCTTAGCCCCGTGCTATGTAGTTTTATTATAGAAATACATCGATAAGCATCCATGACCGATGCGGGATTCGAAACGGTGACCTCCGGTGTACCACACGGACTAACCGCCACGTTACCACCTTTTTTTTTGTTGACGCGGGGAAACGCATTTACGCGTCTTTACCGGCCCTGGTTGGGGTCCAGCGGTGTGTGGGTCTCGGGGCACATGATAGTGCCGAATACCCACAAAAACTACCGCGAGTGCCACCAGTCCCGCCCTTGGTGAGGTGCCCCGGAACAACAATCATCAGGGCACCTTGACGGCTAGGCAGCTCCCTGAGGAACCAACTCCACCTCCATACATGGGGTTGCCCAGCACTAAAGGACAACTCCACCGACTTCGAGACAGTGTAATGGGGTGAGGTTCCCATCCTCGCCCCTTGCCCCGTGCACAAAAGCGCCACCTCCTGTTGCTCTTAGGTCCCCTCTTATAAGAGGGGTACCGAGAGCGTTTAACCCTCCTAATCTTTAAGCCCCCTCTTCTTATAAGAGGGACGCAAAGATCCCCCTCGGTTCAGTAGGCTTCGCCTGAGTTCACCCCAGGCTACGAAGCCACCGCCACGACAAGGCTTGAACCATGGTGGGGCCACGTTACATCCCGAGCCAGCCGGTCATTAAGTGATGCGATGCCCTTGTTCCGCTTCAATAGGACAAAGGAAACTCACCCACCCCATAAAACGCGACAGCTTAGCTTTAAAGCGGTACCGTGTTTCCGAGCGGTAACTCCCAGGTAGTGACAGCCCGGCTTAGCTACAGTATATCAATGGCCTGTTACTAAATGATTAATACACAAGAGCCATTTCAGGGCTTCATATAGAGCATTTACAAATGCCTTTCCTCAAAGTAATCAAGTAATGGCCCCTCAACTTGTAACAATGGCTGTACTGAACGGGGACGTGAGCCTAAATGCTATCCCTGCGAACGACTAACTTTTTTACATTTGAAATCCGTTTTCCGCAACAGAGCGGCCCCGAACATGTGCGGAACCTTTTTGCAACTACCGACGAGTCTGCATCGAACATTCATGCGTGGCTTCATGCCGTAATTCAATTTATTTTCTGTCTCTCATCCGTACTCTTTTTATTTACATTTTTATATTATATCACGTAGAAAAGCCTGCCTACGCACATAAACATCCGCATAGAGGTTACGCAGACATGTAAGCCGTCTTACCCTGTGATAGGTGCGGCCGGAAACTCACACCGCACGATACGCAACAACGTAGGTATCATTTTACGGCGGTATCGTCTGAGCTACAGGAGGTATACCCGGTCGAGCCTGCCCAATTTGAATGCAATGCTGAAATGAAATTGTGATAGATAATGAAAATATAAATTATTTCTTTCGATGTAGATACGATGTTAACTATAATCAAGTTGAGAATTTTAATCACTGCAGATTATAGTGCCACACTTACATGAAATATGAATTCCATTAGATTAAAATTAAATATTCCAATGAAGTGAAGTACTATTCTATTAACGGGATCCTCGTCGCTGCGTCTCCAGTACCCACTGACGTATAAGTATTGCCAAGAAATATTCCACAAGTTGGAGAGATGTTAACTGTCTGAAACATGGTAGTAATTCGAGAGAGACTCCTTGGAAACATTCTGTATATTCGAGAGATGCTAACTTGGAATATTCCAGAAATTTCATTCCTCGCCGCGTCTAGTCAGCTCAATGTATGGTAAAGTTTGGCGTTGTACTTCCAGGTTGGAACACTGCAGGAGCTGCTACACGAATAACTTGCAGGCGACCAAGTTGGACGGCGTCATCGGCGACTATGTGATAAGCAATCACATACCGCCGGTGAAACAACAAAATGGTGAGTGTCGCTTCGTTGGAACGAATGTCCCTTGTCGCGCGGTACACACATGGAGTGGGCGAAGCGAATCCGTAGGAAATGTAAGTGGACTATTGTATTTCCTTCACTTGGCTGTCTTTAGCAACACCTGCAGCCTGTCTGTACTCTTCGAGAGCCTTACAGCTTCAATTACTTTAATAACATTATTTTAAATTTAATTAACGTGACCGGTAAACTATTTTGTCGTTTCGTAAGATTTGTAATAGTTCGTGTTCTCTACAGGAGATTTGGGAGAAGGGACGACATGACACACACGACTGCGATTGTCTGAATCACCTGCTACGGCGTACGATGCAAGTGTTCGTTTATACCCTAAAACTGAAAATATGTGCTAGTCCATTTTACATTTATTATTTATAAAAGCGAAATACCGCACATTGATTAGTCACGAAATTTCAAAAACAACATATACAAACTTAAAATTTTGGGTTGCAGACATCCGCTAAGAACGAATTTTACTTAACTCTACCTTTTGGCTGCGATTTGGTTGTCCACCCCCCCACCCCCAGCGCGAGTGTAATCGCGATGGACTGCTAATTTAGTATATTTCTGCTCACTCACATGATACCGCCGCAAAGTGTCGCATTTCGTGCGGTTTGCGAGTAGCCAGTGGCTCATTATTTGGAAGAGGAAAGAAATGGTGGAAAGAATGGCCGACGTTCGTGAGCCTATACTACAAAAACAAACATTAGTAAATCAGAATCTTAAGTGTATCGATTAAGACGTTTTACTTTAATTTAAAATAAAAGATACGGAACCTGGGTAATAAAATAGATATAAACAATAGATTCCGCTCCGTTGAGTTTCCCAAGTGTGCTCGCAGTAATTCACATAACATTATTGAATCGACGTTAGACTTTTGAATTGTAGTAGTAATCAGAGTACATACGTCATGATCATCATCAGCCGGAGACGTCCACTGCTGGACAAATATCTCAGAGCCTTAACAAACCATTCACACGAAGACCTAAATTTTCTGGCAGAGAATGAAATAAGAAACATTCTATTTCATCATCATCATCGTCGTATCTTTCACCCATCGTATTCCAATCCTGATCTTACAATCCTCTGTCACTGATATCCGCCTGCAGCCTGGAGATCGTCACCCGCCTTCCTCACCAGCGCCCTATCTTCACAAACAATTTAATTTGTCTACTACTTATCATTATATCGCCCTCATCCATTTAGTTTGCAATACATTATTTATTGCCTTTTGCTGTTAAAGTTCTGAGAAGACAGTCTGAGTGTATACATTTATTGTACGACAAAATAGCTGTCACTTTACACTGGTTTTTAGGAAGACGTAGTGCCATGCCGTATAGGCGGAGGTAGTGCCATGCGTGTCGCATGACACTACATCCCCCTATGCAACGGAATTTGGCCGGCACGACCGGGGAGGTACCTCGCTCATATAATAGCGTAGCGTCGGCAGTCGTAAAAAGGCCCCGATTTCTCGTTTGCCCCCCTATTATGCAAAAAAATTGGCGATATGTGACCAACAATATACCTCTGTAAGAGGTAGTGCTATGTTGCATTGTGTCCGGATTGGGCCGGCACGAACGGGCAGTATTTTAATAAAATCTCGTTCATAGAATAACGCCGTAAAGTGACAACTTAGCTGTCCATACATAGATAGTAGCTGAGTAGCGCATTGAAGGGGACGAGGAAAGAAAGACACAACACACCGCGTGATAATATTAATGCCGGTACCTGTGTGCGTCGGTAGTCGTCAAAAGACTGATTTCTCGTTTGTCCCGCATACTATAAAAAAACCTGGCATGTTATGGAGTTCAATACGGTGTAAATTATTCCCGAAGATCCTGTGGCAGAACACTGGACGAAGGAGCATCGGGCGGCCTCCTAGCCGGCGGACTGGCGATTTGGTTAATGTGGCGGGGAGAAGCTGGATTGAGGTGGCTCGTGACCGTGACCTGGCGCTCTATGGGGGAGGTCGATGTCCAGCCGTGAATGGCGTCCGGCTGATGCTAATGATGTGGCATAAAAGAGGGCAATATGACTGCATAATCACCATGGTTTTATGGGCGCCAGATTCGAGTACAATGCAATTGTGTAATACTTGAGTACATCAAGTAGTTCCTAAGCCGTACAAGTTAAGTCAAGTGTATATGTAAGCACGGCGACGACGAGTTATGAGCGCTGCGAAATGCTCATTGCGATCGAATCAGGGCTGAGCTGTGTTTATGGCATGTGTAGTGTGGTGCGTAGTGTGAGGAACACTAACCTGTATACCGACCTAACGAGATCTCACCAAGTTAGTCTTTTGTGAAGGGCCGTTTCTGCATTGCCGCCATATCAGGCCGGTACCATCGTAGGTCGAAGGTTTATTACCTTCCTGATAACGGACTTGGACCAAATAGGACTAGTAGTTCCGGAGATACCGCGTAAACAAGCTCCTTGTGATATTAGTATAGATGTCGAGCTGGTTGGTAATGTGCGGTGACTGCAGGTATGATCGAGCACGAGGCGGCATGTGACATGACCAGCGCCCGCGTGGCCCGGCTGCACGACAAGGCGGACAACATGCACCTCAGCGACCAGCCGTACGCCTGCGACCCCAGCCTCAGGTCAGTTATAGCGTAAGGGCTTCGGGAGCCTTTGATCTCTACTGACGAATCATCGAAATTGTAATAAATTTTTGTCCTTTGGGACACCGGAAATTCACATGGTGGACAAATGGTGGAAATTGTATTGGTAAATTATGTTTACAAGTGTAGACAAAAAAGAAAGATCTACAATATATATGCGTCACTTGACCCGTACAAATATGGACCCTAAATCCCCTCACGACACTTCAATTTACCTTAGCACATTGTTTTTGGACCAGACGTATACATTTTATAATTTTATCTTGGTGGCAAACTTTATGATTGAATAACTTGGCTCCACTTTTTGAGATAAAGGTAATTTGATTGTTGTCCTTTGTTTGAACAATCTTGTGATATTAAGAAAAAAATTCACAGATTACTCTCGGGACAAAATACAATTATAGTTGATACTTCTTATAATAATGGAAATTAGTCGCGGGCGAAATTTTTGTCCAATTTTCTTAATGTTAAATTCTAACTCATTTATAAGTTCACATAGCTCAAGTGGGGTTTTTACACTCAGGTCGTATGTTCGAGTCCTCGATATGTGTATGTAGATAAGACTGCAGGACAAAGATATTTTAATTCCATTTTAGAGTACATAAAGTACAGATAAACATGTATATTGATTTACGTTCTATTGACCCTATATCTCTATAACACGAGTTACATTAAGGACATGTATGCACTTACATAGCCCCCAATTGGTTTTTATAAAAGCTTAAATATGTTGCTTGAATGTGAACGTGTTGCTCTAGCATTAACCTTGTAAAGGGTAGTAAATAGGGTTGTCAACCGAGCTTTTGCTATGTTTATTATAGTTATAGTTACTACATTAATTAGGGCTAGGTATCTTAAATAAAATATATCCGGCTATAACGTCCGGCTTACTATTATAATGATACCTTGATACGGATTACTGTTATAGTGACACAAGTTGACACGGTACTTAAGTAGGTACTACGAAATACCTGTATGCTAAGACTAATTTTTTTTTGTAGTTTTTTAGTAGTTACTTAAATTTGACACTTATAAAATTGACTGATTGGCAATGTCGATTTTTTGGGTTTAGATAAATTTTTTTTTTAAGTATTATATTATAGTTTGTAATTATTATATTATTTGAAAACAATTTTAAATTTATCTAGCTTTAGTCTGATTATTTGTGGCAACCTTTTTGTATAATATTTTGAAACATATTTTTTTCATATTTTGCATGACAAAGTTTGCACACTTACAACATGTTTGTACTTAAAATGCCAACGCCTGTTGTCTTTGTAAAAACAAAACGCGAGCGTGACTTGTCTTATTTTTTATCTCTAATTTTCATTTTACGATTAGAGACTAACCTCCGCTCGAGTGTTCAACTATATATGATGACTTCGTTCGTTCGATCCAATACGTTTTGTCAGTCTCCTGTTACAGGAAACTGTGCAAACGAAATTCGTAATCTCCTTAACACTTGTCTTCATAATAGGCTTGCTGTAATTGTGATATGTGAAACCGGCCCTTACGACTATCATTATTACTTTACTTGATTTCCTAGTTTAGCCTAGTTTGATTAAAAAATAATAAATATCGTTATAGTTTAGGGATGAGCCTGCTGCTCTTTGAGTTGTGTTGTGATGTATTTGTGCTCTTTTGATTTTTCATTTATAGACTGTTAAGGGTTCTGCGCAATTGTATAAGAATGGACAATAACTCGATTAGACTTGCGTAAAGCTATACATATTATGTTAAACTAATAAAGGCTATAAGAACTTCACATATCAATACTACACTTTTTTTCTCTTCTTACCGTTGATTATTTCAATCTTCTACTTTAATTGTAAAACTAAAACCTGGCAACCCTAGGCCCAAACGGCAACACTCGACCGTTGTGTGGTGTACTGCCGCCGACGGAATCGATAGGGGATACGACGGAGAAAGGCTACACGAGTTAGTTAAATCTACGCTTGTTATTGTTGTCCGTTTGTGCTATTAGTTGGAGCCAGTGTCGTTGTTGCGCCACAGATTTGCTGTTCATTAAGTTATTTTTGTAATTTAAATGACATATTTTTAATTGGAGCAATCCCCCACGGAGCCTTCTGATGAATACCGACACCCGTAATTATTATGCCCATGCGTTACGCTCCTTTCGTCCTACCCTCCAATAGGTCACCGGTTACTCACAAACCTCACGAAAGTGAGACAGTAGTAGTCACTTTAAGATGGTTACTATCACGTGTGCGAAAGTTCTGCCTGCCCAATTCCGCCGTAACGTAGCATGGCATCACCTGTTACTAAAATTTCATTCGGTATTGGTGAAATAGAAGGAAGATGGTCAATTTGGTAGACCTAGTAACAAACTCTACAGACCTAGTACAGTACCTAGTATTCATCTATTCTGCCCGTTAGCTTCTATTGTTTCGAAATGATTACCCTGGCGTATACGTGGACAGCGACTGAGTTCCAGTAGTCGGAATAGAAGTATGGATCATGTTCGGCTCTGATGCGATCCGTGAAAGTGCGGTGTTTGAAACACGCTTGCGTTTACTTAGGAGTAATTCACAAATATTGTCTCGCATACTTTAGATATTTTTACACAAACATCCACGTCGCTGTACTAGCTTTTGACGACGATTTTTGACCTGTCGCTCCCGTGATATGACTGTAAAGTGACAGCTATGCTGTTCGTCAGTTACCGGTGGGCCATTGGAGGTGAGGAGGAAACGCATCTGTATGACATATGAGCGTATGTCTATGGGCGTCGTGAGTGCTCCCCCCCCCCTGTAATAACACTGCTGCTTGCTTGACTGCGTGTTGTATGAAACTGTTTAAGTATCGAGCTTGTTGCAGACACCCGCACGGCTACAATGGCGACGTGAGGAGCGTGCACATCAGCTCCGGCGACGAGGACGACCTGGACCTCATCAGTAAGTGATAAGAGAAGCATGCGTCTACTTGTCTCTTCAAAATAACTACCTGACTTGGGGATGAAGCTGTTGAATGCGTGACGAGAGCGGTACAGAAACGAGGGCCAACGGAAGTTGAGAGGGAGATATAACATATATATGTCTAATAAGAAGATAGGGAGAGTTACGCTTCGTGTACTACTGTAGGGGAAGAGAAAGGTGCACAGACGTTCTTTCTCTCCTCTAACAGCCAGTTACGATTCGTGTAACTAAATATATTTTATTTCGGTGGTGTGATATGAAGCCCGCTCGTGTCAATTGCAGACGATCACCAAATGCGGCTTGGTTTTGATGCGATATTTCTAAATTTACTAATGAACTTAATGTTATATTTTACACTAACAGCAGATCCCACGTATCTCTGGTCTTAGGAGTACAATGTCCATGCCTTTCGTAATCAAAAGACTGCAGACGAAAGCTGCATACAGCTAACTACAAAAATATGGTATTTCAAAATTAACCGAATATATGAAATGTCAACCCCATTCACCCTTTGGAGTTAGAATATCCAGAAATGCCTAAATGTGTATTTACTACATTTTAACTAGTGGTCTAAAAATAAAGTTTCATGTTTTTTAACTTCACAAATGACTTCCGTACAAACTTTCAGGTCCTATTTCACTCCAACAGGGGTAGAATTTGCAAAATTCTGTAGTGGGTGTCTGCTTAATAAAACGGTTCTACTCACCAAATTCCATAGCCCTAAGTCTAATACAGTTTACGCTCGGTGATGATGGATCAGTCTGACGGGACATGTTACTTTATAAGTATAAAAGACAAATTTCAAAGCGGGCCATGTGCTCCTACTACACTTCATCATCATCATTATCAGCCCTTATCGGTCCACTGCTGGACATAGGCCTCTTTCGATGAACGCTAAGACGACCGATCTCCTGCTACTCGCATCCATCCCAGACCGGCTACTGCACGGAGATCGTCTTCCCACCTGGTGAACCTTCGACTAACACTTCGTTTTCCTCAACGCGGACTCCACTAATACTACGCATACTTAAAAAAACCTTTTATGCTAAATCCGCACGCATTTGCTGACGGCTCGCTGAGATGTGGGTTCTTTTTTTTCGAAGCGCAAGGGGATAACGACCGGACAGTCGGGGGACGGGAGCGATCACTAACGCCCGCAGACGTCCGCAAGAGCTCTCGTAGATGCGTTGCCGGCCTTTCAGAGATGAATAAGCTCTTTGTTTAGAGTCGCTATATCAGTGCAGAGCAGTGGATAAATGGTGTGACTGATGATGCTAATTTATAGCTACAGTCTGGGAAGATATAAAACAGTCGGGGTGACTCCGTCTGGGGTCAATTACTTGTGTTAATTGCGACATTACCTGGTGGATTTGTTCGCGTTTTATGTTCCTTTCTAGTACCACGTACATTAAGAGCTTCGCGGAAATGCCATTGAACCCATTATTATTGAAAGACTAATTTGTATTTTTTATAATAAAAGTTTTAGTTCAGACATGGCGGAAACCCTGCGGGTGACTAATGCATATTTTATTACTATGACATCCTTACTAGACGTTCACGCTACGCCGCGCGGATCAAGGATGCGGCGGACCAACCGCGCGATATCCGTCGTTTTTAAACTTAGGCTGAAGCGGTAAACAGAAGCTTATTGTTTACTTCGCTCATAAACATCCGCAAAGGGTTTAACCAGACACGTTTCTGTAATAGCTGTCACTCTAAAGAGCGTGCCTGTGAGGGGAGGTCTCACCGGTCCTGCCGACCCGATTTGGTTCCAAACAAGTGCACTCCTACAAAAATCGTCACCAAGCTGATTATTTCTGACGCTTGTATTAAGCTGCTGGTTAAGACCGAATACCCGGTGACATTATCGTGGACGGGTATAGTAATGCGGCCCCCAGATAACTGCGCAGTAACGTTTTACAGTATAATGCAGTTAGTCAGCAGTTGGAGCCTTTGGAGTTTGAAGTCCTCAAAGGCTCCAATTGCTCGTTTTACCGACTCCCATAGACATCAACACCGTTACTATGTAGATATGTTGCCTTCCCTCTTTCCCTCCATTGGTCCACCGGTTACTCACAAACCACGCGAAAGATTGCACTTTTATGTAATTTTGCACAATATAATAAAAAACAATAAACCCAAGGAAAGGCATTTATAAAATATTAATATTCCTAAAATGCCTACACATACGATTTGGAAAATAATTGCTTTAATTAATTAAGGAAATTACAACGATGATTTTGCAAAATGAAAACCAATGTTTCTTGCACATCCTTATGTCATGGGTTTAACAGAGACCTTTAACACCGTCTCGGGAGACAAATTGTTAACGATCGTACAATGGTTCTTGACAAAACTTAAACATGACATAGAAACTTCATTGTAATTTTCTAAATAATAAGTGTCAATTGACATTCGCTCTACTACATTAGAAAAAGCTAAGTTGTCACAACAATTGGTTCTCTGAGGAAGTAAAATAAACAAAAACAATTAGTGAATTATTGAGTAGAATACATTTTTAATTTGTTTACATAGACTACCGACTCATTTAAGCATATTCGGACGATCCCTGGAAGTAAGAATATATAAACATAACATTGTTGCTGTTTTACATTAAATTGTTGTTTGAATTGCGCATCGCCTAGTTTATGGGACATTAAGAGTCAGTTTGAACGAGTTACAACGACGTGTAAAATGTAAATGGGACAAAAACAACATAGAGTTACTTCACGTGAGTCAATGAGTCATGGTGTATAACGTATGTTTGCTATAGAGTGTAGACTCCATTTTACGTTTGTTAAAGAATACACACATGACATTTGTTAATTTTCTAGTTAAGGGCCTCATGTACGACACGATTTGTCTTTACGATCTAGTCATGTTCGAATATTCGGAACAATGAAACCGATGATGAGTCGATTAAATCATTTACGAATTGGAACTTTAACTATATTTTCTTTCAATGTCGATTCTTCAACATGACAACTGCAAGGGATGGTAAAGACAAACAGTTGATATTATTCGCCCTGTATATCTATTTAATAACTTTTCGATCGAGCTGCTTTATAGATTATTATAGAGATAATATAGGCAGAGGAGGGAAGAGGGATTAATATTAAAATATATGAGACCACACGACGAAGCAAAACTTTTCCTATTGTACGAAACGTTATTGGTTATGAAACAGAAAGAAAATGTTCACTCGCACATAACAAACGTTCTGTCTTCCCTCTTCTGTCTTCACTAACTTATAACACCCTATTAACTTCCGTTGGTCTCGTTTCCGTAACCTCTCGTCACGCATTCACCCGCTTTTCTCCCCGAGTCAAGCGTGCGAAAAGAAGTTTTATTCAATAAAAAAAAACTGCGTATCTGTACAGTCTAGTTCTAGTCAATGGATGGTTTAACGAATACATAATATCGATGTGTCAGACGCAAAATACACAAAACTTTTTATAGACTATAAAACTAGCCAGCTATTACTTCTGTGTATCCACTATCAGAACAAAACTGTTTGGTATTTTATAGCTTTACATAGATTCATGTTTCGTTGTTGGTTCCGAGTTTATTGTACGAATCGATGAGGCTCGAAATTGTTTTTCTACTGTTCGGTAAGTTCCAAGTTGTGTAAAAAGTTGTACGTTTCACATCCTACTTTTAGTTCCGTTTCTTTATATTCCAATATTTTTTGCGACGGTAATCCGAGAAAAAAATTTCTTAGGACTGACGGGCCACATGGTCTTTGAGAGTGGTTAGGGTAATATTGCCGACTGCCTCCGGAATGTTGAGATACTTAGAAAATTCAAACTCCCAATACCATACCACTTGCTCTAGTCGGTAATCGAAACCGGAACCTTGTGGCCAACTGAAAGCACAGGGCCCACGAGACAGTCGCAAATACGAGAGATTAGTTCAGACACCCTGTGTGAAACAAGCCTTATACCTAGTACCCACAAATTATAAAAGCAAAATGGGACACGAGCAAAACGGACAATAACTGATATGGCTACAAAATGGACTCCGTTTAGACAACATTAGTCACTTCGCCTTTGGTGCTGCCTTTTACGGAAATAGCCGAAACGTGAGCATTGAAATTAGCGTAAATATCCTCTATGTCGGTCCCCCATCGATACAGCCGCCATGCAGTAGCGCGTTGCAAACGCGACTAACAACCCCCGTAAAGACGCGCGACAGCAACGCTACAAAAAGTCCCTGTGGGCGAGGGGCCTCATGTTCTCGTGTTTAAATATACGCGGGGGATGAACGTACGTCTTAGATATTATTATGTCTTGAACTACCCAGTAGAACTGTCTCAAACTTTCGTCGTTATCTTTGTCGCCAGATAGCAAAAAAGGAACCATTATAGTTTACTTGTACCGTGTGTCCGTCCGTATTACACAGACGTTTTACTCGGAGATCATAGTCCGTGTACGTTTGCAACTTGCAGGCTGTACTTATGAGCCGCTACGGAATGATGTAGTATAATTTTTGTAAACAAAATTATTAATGTAGAAGTGCTACCGTAAAATGAGTAATTGTATTTTGACGGCGATAGCAAGTTTCTCACTCCCCCGTTAGGAAATTAGCGTGAAGATGTGGATGTAGTAATTTATTGTACCAACTACATCCATTTTATTTTTATATTTATATTATATTACTTACAGTAGTGGAGCGTAGAAAAAGTAGTAACCGATGCTTTATGCTATAAATATCCTGAAGGATTTAACAAAAAGTGTTGAACTAGCAAGCATCACCTGATGATGATGCGATGAAGACAATAGATATCGCCGAGTATATTTCTGATATATTCTTTACTAGCTGCCGATTTCGTCCGCGTTGACTACAGATAAAACCACGTGCAAAAGTTGTATATCTCTATAGCATATTTGTTATCCTTATGTATAAGCTGTATTATTGTAAAATTTCATTAGAAACGTACGTGTTCTAATACCGATTCATGCATTGTGATCGCGCCAGCAGTACGAGAACTCGTACCTGGCCAATAAATTGCGATAAACGATAGCGCATTGTGTACCGCTAATGGTAATATCATGGTAATTTAGATTATATTACCGTGGTGATATGTTCACTATTCCTCCTCGACATGTTGTGGCAATTCACTATTGCTGCATTCGACTAGAGCTCGTTGATACCAGCTTTGGTATCTCTCGCTCACATGACATCGTGATCCAGCTATGATGTGGAAGTGGAAACGGCCTTGAAACGAATGTGCACACTTTAGTGTTCATATAACTATAATAAAAACGACACGTCCTGCTGATCCCGCTTTTGCCCCCTTTTGGCCTCCTAACATTGAGTCAGGCAATCCTAAATCTTTGAAGCGGGGCAGGTTCACCTCTCAGGTTCCCCTAAAACAATCATATCGGATGTCACCAGGTTTTATCCCCTATGTTCGCACGCCGCAATTGCGACATATTTGTAGGAAGTGTTCTTAAAGAGAAACTGCTTCGTCTGTATGTCGGTTTAGTGACGATATAATTTTACGTGATCTGTGACGATTTATTCGTATTCGCACGCAGGATCTGCCCCTTCGGAACCTTACTCGGAACGTTACAATGAAGTGATACAAGACGCTATAACATCAAAAAGCTGATACCACTGAACCAGAAAGAGCTCTTGATGACATGTTTACGTCTTCATTATTTTCATAACCATCAAGATATTATCCAAACAGCGGAATGAACATAGACAACGAAAGATAGCTATGCGGTCGCGTTTCCTGCGGTTGTGAGGTTACGGTGGCCCATTATAGGGATGGAGATCAGGAAGGTGGTTGTGACGGTACACTATTTGCGTAACGGAATTGTGCCGGCACCCCCGGGGAAGTACTTCTCGCTCACTTGATACCTGCGTATAGTGACATAATCGCTGTCGTGTTTCGTGCGTTTTGCGAGCAGCCGGTGGCCCGGGGGGGGGGGTGATAGGAAGGCAACGCATCTGCGTAACAATAGTGCGTCCATGGACGTCGGTACTCACCAATACAGTTCGGAGCGCTGTTCGGCAGCGCCGTTGCCCGTTTGTACAATGTTTATCGATTTCCACTGCCTCCCACGCACAGACCACAAATAAATATGTATCTAGGGATGTACCGTACGCAGTTTGTTTGCGGTTTGCCGCCGTGTCCGTTGGTTTGACAAGCGACAATCGTTTTGCGTCGATACATTACAATACGACAATCTGTAATACAGATTGTAAACCGAAGTTACAAGATTGGATTTTTAAATTAACAAGATAGCTTGAGGATTTAAGGTCTTATATTAAGTAGGTACAAGGTTAGTAGGCGTTAGGATAAAACGTGAATGATTTTGAACGCATTTGGAAGAAATTATGACAATGTTTTTTAACCTACTGCGCGCGCACTGACACCAAAAGTACGACATAACATCAGAGCACAAGTATGATGTAGAAGTGTTGATGTTAAAGAGAGTTTAGCTGTACAAATTAATATGGCTGTGGATAGCACCAGTTTGTTTTATACCCTATACAATACAAAGATAAGATATTGCAAAAACATTGTCCAAAACACGTTGTCTATAGATCTGCCCTGTGTGCATGCTTTTAGAGGTATGCAAAAGATTAAACTCTGACTTGGATCCTTGGATAGATCTAGGGTTGTTTACTTTATAGCATGCCAAAAGTGCTTGATGTAAGTACTTTAAGCACCTGCGGCACTAGCTACGCCAGCTTGTCTTGGATGCAGCTCCGTTACGATTCCACTACATGTGCATAATTTATGTATAGCACAGGGGGACAAATCGGCAATCCGTGACACGCCATGGGACCCCTGTACATCCGTACGGCTAAGGGTTATGAGGATGCGTTGCTTTCTATCTCAGTAACCTTTCTAGTGGAAACACAATTCGGAAGAAACGTGATAGCATAGCCATTAACTTTAATCATGTGAGCGAGTAGTAGGTACATTGGCGATGATGCCGGCTCGATCCGCCTGCAATGGTTTCTGTGTTGTTACGTTATGCTGAGGACATATTCCGTATTGACGTGTGTTGTGATGTTCCAGCGCGAGGCACGTGGTCGTCAGGCGAGGCGTCCCCCGGCCTGTCGGACGAGGAGTGCGGCGGCGGCGGCGCGGGGGAGACGCCCGCCGCGCTGCTGGCCCGCCTCAGAGCCCTAGGGCGCCGCGGTCTCGCCGCCGAGTATGAGGACATACGCGCGCGCCCGCCGCTCGGCACCTTCAACCACGCCAAGTAACAAGCGTAGCAACTTATTATTAATCACATGATAATAATTTGAAATCACCTACTTTATGGCCACATTACATTTTACTTCTTTTACAAAATGACTTCGCTCGGCCAGCATGTAACTTTTTACACTCTGAGAACGCTTAGGATACCAAGATTTACCCATCTCAACGTAACTCCGTTTAGACCTTCTGGAGACATGAGATAGGTAATAATGAGCACCAGGCAAACGAACGGCGACAAAGCCTCACATCATACAGATGTCACGTGGTTCTGCGTCCGTTACCGTGTCCCGTATGGTGTTGCAGACTCCCCGCCAACCTCGCCAAGAACCGCTACACGGACGTGCTTTGCTATGACCACTCGCGAGTGCTGCTGTCGCAGGCGGACCCCGAGGACCCGGCCACCGACTACATCAACGCGAACTACGTGGACGGGTACAAGCAGAAGAATGCCTTCATATGCACGCAGGGTCAGTATACATCTGTTTGTTTTACCTCAGACGACGACGTTGCGTCACACCGCATCCACAGATCGCGGCAAATTATATTTTACTTTACATACCTCTATAATCTATATAAATAATATATATATAATTGTATTTTAACCCTTCTGTTGCAAAATTCACAAGGCACGGCAAAAAATATCTTATTCATATATGGCACTAGCAGTCCGTCCCGGCTGGAATATTAATTGATTTATAAAAATGAAAAAATGAGTTTACAATTTCCGCCCCGTGAACATTACACGTTACCGTAACAAGAAACTAAATTTATGAACCGAACGACGTCTCGGGATGTCAGCTTGAGAATAATTTCTGCAGCTATATAATGACTTATGATATTTTTTCACACCTTTGTAACCAACACTATCAAAGTGTTTATAAAGATCAAAACGTTTCCGATGATGTTGTATAGCCTGTGTTCATCACAGGTAACGTAGGATTCTAATTGTAAAATGATTTTACAAATCGGTCCAGTAGTTCGGAGCCTATTCGATGCAAATCAACAACGAACAAACCAACAATCAAAATATATATAATAATAATAATATAATACCAGTGGAATTACGTTAGGCCTAGACTTGTGCTAAGTACCGTAAGGACTTGTCACAGGTACTAGACAACGGAAATATATTTAATAAATCTTTTATATTTAAGATTTTTATTATAAAAATATATAAAAACATCCATGACCTAGGTGGGATTCGAACCCGCGACCTCTGGCGTAACACGCGGACTCACCGACACGTTACCGACTGAGCTAGCCGGTCGTCAAATAATAATATAAAGCATAAAGTCATATGCAGTTAGACTACACAACACGATAACTGCACCCTCGCAGGTACCTATTCTACCAACGTAGCCGACGACAAGGGCAAAATTACCGATACCAATACTTCCGGACGTTACGGAAACCACCAGGGGACAGCGGCCTTTACCGACGTAGGCGACGGCCGGCGACCTTGCTCCGGTATTGACGCCAGGAGGCTGTACTTTACAAACCTTGATGTTTAATTGTGTAATCCCATCTTGTGCCTTTCAATACACCATACTAAATTTTGGCCATAGTTTAAGCCCTTGGGTACGCCCACGAGAAAAAATATGTCAAAATTGTTTCTCCAGTTTTCGAGTGCTTTCTATAGGCAGATTATAGAAGGCGGCCATAGATCGGATCACTATGTCTTCAACAGCTAAGCACGTACAGGATTTTTCTATCGTATGACGTGTCCACAGAGCAGTTCCCTCCGCACCCCTCGCGTATCGCAACGCAAATAGCTGCAAGTTGTTATTAACAGGCGAGAGGTGAACTTGAAACAGTTTCCCAGAACGTATTGTTTTGACCATTTTCGCTTGGCATGCTGCCACGAACGTTGGGAAATTTTAAACGCTTTCCGTTTCGGGGAAAGCGTTGCTTGACGTCAATACCTAACAAAGTGTACGGATCGTATTTCGGTCAAGGCTCTTTTATGGAAGTGTAGGAAAAGTAGGTAGACACTTCACCAGATGGTTAATAAGGGATGTAATTTCTTGTTTGTGCCTATCAGAGTTCAATGTATATAATTTATGAGTAATCCAACAGCTTTACAATTAAAATTATTCTAAATTATACGACAGAAGCTGCAATTAGGTAATTAGAAGATCCATATAGCATGACCTATTTGGGAAACAATACACGGACAGATACACACATACACAATACACGTTGCCGACACAACCGGAGAGGTACCTCTCGCTCACTCGATACCGCCGTAAAGTGATAACTACGATGTCGCGTTTCGTGCGGTTTGTGAGTAGC